>CM076583.1:553827026-554035224 GCA_034641835.2 Pinus albicaulis | reverse complement strand
ACTCACTACACAATGTTTGTTGGCCAGAGATGTTCTACCTAACGGTTCAACCAGCTAACAAAACAAATGTCATTAAATCAAGGGATTTTTGAGATGTCTAAAGTATTGATTCCCCAGCGGAGTCGCCAAAAATGTTGGGATTCTGTAATTAGCAAGATTGGCAAAGTCCAATCACAGAAGCAACATCGTTTCAACCACTTTGGGATTCTAAGATCTACCCTCTTGAATCCGGAGAGGGATCTCTCCAATAAGTGCAAAGATGGATTTGTCTTTGAAGTCTTGGGTAATGATATTAGGCTAGTTATGAAGGCCGAGGGGTTTTGTTTGTTTTTGGATGGTTGAGCATGATTACTATTTGAGGTGGAAAGTTCTAAATGCAAAGAGTTTCAAAGGTGAGAAGTTGCAAGCAAATAAGACAAGCTTTGGCCAGGGAGATAGATAATTGCGGGTTTTAGTTCATTGGGCTATGGAGTCATAATAGGGTTTAATTGAAACAACAAGAGGCAAGAGTGGTCAATGGGGCAAGTCATCTATGTCTAAGGATCTCTTTAAAGTTTGATCTATGGAATGAAATGAAACAATTTGTCTTTGAAGTTTTGTGTAATGGTATTAGGCTAGTTATGAAGGCCGAGGGTTTTGTTTGTTTTTGGATGGTTGAGCATGATTATTGTTTGAGGTGGAGAGTTCTAAATGCAAAGAGTTTCAAAGGTGTGAAGTTGCAAGCAAATAGAACAAGCTTTGGCCAGGAAGATAGATAATTGCAGGTTTTAGTCCATTAGGCTATGGAGTCATAATAGGGTTTAATTGAAACAACAAGGGGCAAGAGTGGTCCATGGGGCAAGTCATCTATGTCTAAGGATCTCTTTAAAGTTTGATTTATGGAATGAAATGAAACAATAAGAAGGGGAATTAAACAGATGAAGAACAAAGAGCAGCCCAGGATCTGGTAAGTACTTTGAAACTAGCCAACGTTTTGACATACACTTAAGAAAGACATGAAAGTAAACTAGGATCTGGTAAGTACTTTGAAACTAGCTAGCCTTTGATATACTTTCCATAGAAAACATATAAAAACAGAGGGAAACTTGAAGGAAACTGTAGGAGTAGAAACTAGCGGGACAGGCTCACCACAAATCCTCTCCTAGCTCTTCTTTACTTGGTTACTTTCAAGACAAACACAAAGAAAACACAGAATGGCCTAAGATCTGGTAAGTACTTCGAAACTAGCCAGCTTTTAACACATTCCAAGGGAAACATTCAGACAATATTTGGGGATAAAACTAGGACCAGGGCACACCATATCTTCCTTAGTTCATCTCTACTTAACATATACTGAAAATAAAATCCAAGAACAATATTTAGCTAAGACAGTAGGACGATGGAACGCCAACATTCCTATGCTTAAACTGAATTAAATCATTCCTAAATAACACAGATTGGAAGAAAAAATATAGATAAATATTTTCAGTCAGAGAAGGGTACTGATATACAGTAGGTCCTAACTCTATGCATGCTGTTCTTTATAAGAGAAGATGAACACAGTGAAAACAAAAACAAAATAACAAGTTACAATGAGAAAAAAATCACCGTCAACATAGATCAGGATCCCATAAATCAGCTTGTATTGATGCTCCAAACTAGTTACAGCTTCAAGTCCAATGCTTTAGTTTAGCAATCATCTACACTTCCCAGACTAACTCATCTATTACAAGCAGAGCTCCAAGAGCCAGTGAACACTATTTACAGGTAGAAGTCTCAAGCTCAATTACATTTCAAAGTTCAGCAACTAACTCAACCAACCCATCTCTCATCTTCTCCAGTAGTATTTATAGAAGAATGAGGAGGTGAGATCGGATAAAAGATCTCCAAAGATAATTAATACAGACTTAATGGCTTCTCGGCCTTTGGGGGGCTCGATGAAGAAGCTTACATAGGTTTCCTCTATATTAAATATTTTACATTAAGATTTAAGCTCGGTGGGAGCTCTTTTGACTTTTGAGGCTCTCTGTTATGTAATAGTCACTTTGTTGATATTTTTTACATTAAGTTCCTTGGCAGAAATAACTATTCGGCTACGCTTGAGGCAAATGTATGATCTTGATCAATAACTTTGGCCTCTGTTTGCATGCTTTGAGGCACAGGTGGAAATGTGGTAGTTGGGAGGAATCAATTTGCCTAAGAGGTGGCGGTGGAGGCCTTGCTGTCTGATAATCACTTATGATTTTCTTTGAACTGTGTTTTAGTTGGGAGGATTAGGATTTTGATAATCAATCTTAGCCGTAATCCCCCACAGATCTGTCTTCAATATTCCATTATGGTGCGCTCTGTCTTTGGCCCCGATACTCTTTGATTTTTGATTCATTTACTGTGTTCGGTTGGTGTGCAATGCTGCGCAGGGCCTGTGAGGCATCAGTACCTTTGAATCATTGACGAGGCGCGGAAATTTGAACCCTAGATGGCTCCTCTTTAATAAATCGAAGGCGCGAGAATTAAAAACCCCGGCCTTTGGCCTTTCTTCATTATATAGTGAAAAAAGCCATATAATTACCCTTTTATCCAATGATATACCCAGACTTCAAAATTTTGATAAAACCAAGTTGTATAATCATTTAGAGTCACAAAAGGTATTTGCTAACGTAAGGGCATTTGTGACCCGAAATCCTTATTAAATCCATCCTATAAAGTTCCCCGGGTCCGATTTGGGGCCTACTGACGTCCGGGTGAGTGCGACCTGAAATTTCTTTCAAATCCGCTTTATAATGCTCCCCGGGTTCGGATTTGCTGACTGTGCGAGGAACCAATGAAGACCCAATCCAATCCGTTGATGCTGCGTGGATGCTGACTAGGTGTTGGGGACCACCAGTTCCGTGGGACCACTGATTGCCGCCGTGGCTGTGGGGACCAGAGTGACTGATTTTGGGCTGTCGATCTGCAGATCAGATCGATGACGAAGATGTTTTAATGAATGCGTCGTACCTGATTTCAACTCCCGAGCTCCTTTTGAGTGCGATCACCATCCGATGAGCCGGCCTCAGATCGGACGACGTGCGTCAATATCGCGCTGAGCCCACAGTTGAGCTTTAACGCCCGGGGAGAGCAATGTTTCCAAACCACCCACGGCCACATGTCGGCCTGTGGCGTTGATCGCGCCTGAATCGAAAATACCGCTTACCCCATAAAAGCGGTGTGATCAAAATTACTGGTTTTAAATAGTGATTGACCGTGGGGACCACCAGGGCGACTGATTTTGAGGGCCATCGATCTGCAGATCAGAACGATGGCAGAGATGTTTTAATGAATGTTCTGGTGGAAACCTTTACAAACCCTGCAAAAAACACAAAAAATTAATATAACCAAAGGTTTGATGTGCCGGGATGGTTTTATATATACGAAGTGGATAGGCACCCGAATGCGGGGCCTTGGTCTATATGAAAAGCAATATGATTGAGGGCTATAATATACAGGGCTAATCGGCATCGGAGTTTTAAACACGGTAAACAGACTTATGCGCTCAAATTTTGCAATGCGATAAGCGGTTTGTGGGTCTAGCACCTGGTTCTAGGGTGCGGGCACGTGGAGGGGAAAAGGATTAAGGCTTAGCCCAAAGGGGCTTAAGTCTGTAATACAAAAAATTGTTTTTTATGAAAATTTTCAAGTTTTTCAATGGTTGTGAGGGTTTTGATAAGGCACAGAAAGAGTCTTAAAACCTTATCAAACGGGTTTTGAGGGAGGGGAAAGGGGAAAAATATGAAAATGAAGGATTTTTTATGGAGAATAAAGGGGTAAAAATGAGGTTAGTTTGGAAGTGGAAGGAGGGGAAAAATGATGATTTTGCAGCAGTCTCTCATGAAATCAACATAATTCCAGGGTGTAAAATGGGCACAGTAGGGAAGATTTGGACATAGGCATGAGGCCTTTAAGAGTCTTCAAGAGCCAACACTTTTTGCAATAAAATTTGTTCCTTGAAGGCTCCAAAAATGATTTAGCCACCTTTTGGTATAACAAATTTCATAGGTGGCTAACACTACCTTCTTGAAGTGCTGTGTAAGAAGTCAATTATGCCTTAGTCTCTAAATTCCTAGAAAGCAAATAACAATGTGCAGAGTAAATTCAATCACTTTATGAATTAGACATTCAACCATTCAATTTAGGATCATCATCATCTTGAAATGGCTTTTGAAAACATCTGTTAACACAATTAATTGATAATTCTAATCTAAGAAAATAAATGGCAAAACAGTAAAGAAAACTAGATAACTATGAATTCTCATTGCTCCAATCCATCCAATTTTGGAAAATAGATAAGACACTACTTTCTTGAGATGCCTATTAGAAAACATAAGATTACATAGTGAAGTAAATCTATATTTTAAAATAAAATAACAAATTCAATGGAAAACTAAACTAATTACATGAATCCAAGTAAAACAAACTAATTAATCTTACAAATTTATAAAGGGATGCACATGGTTGATGGGGGCCCTTCCATTGTCCAATAGCATTCCAACTCGCAAAACTTCACATTCTGAAACTCAATAATAGAAAATAACTTTCTTTATTGATAAAATCACAACTTACATAATGGAAATCTACACTCCTAATCTCATTACATCAATAGCTCTTCACTTCACATCCCATTCCATCTCAACCTTGTTACAAAACATTCTATAATTATTTCTCTTCTTCTCCTATTTTTCACATACCTTGATAGGAGAAAGCTTCCCCTATTTATACAAAAATATGAGAAGTTATCTCATTAATGAGAATCCATGAATCTCTCCCTATATCTTAGAGTTACAATAAAAAATAGGAAATGATAATACACATGTCTTCTTAGAGTTTTAATACAAATAGGAAATGAGACACATATCCTCATGATCCCATGATCTTCTCCACTCAAATTCGAATTCGGTTTTGGGAGGCCACATAAAGGTCTTTTAGAAGCTTCCTTTTCACCTACACATGGCAACAATCTCATCCCACTTGTTAGGTATAAGAATATGCACATTATTTTCTAATTTTTAACCACAAATTCACTTAAAAATGCTAAGAATTAATAAAGTTTGGAAAAACATAAATGTAACCCAATAGTGGTAATGGTAAGGTAAATGCAATGAAATGGAGGTGGAGTGAAGGTGATAATATGGAAATATAAGTGAAAATGTAATGGAAGTGAATGACAATTTCAATGCCTAACACGCCTCTTTGAGCTGAATCGACGAACGAATGATTTGGGACGTGCCTGACTGAACATGTCAATGGAGGTTTACAACGTCAAGGCGCAGGTTGTAAGCTCCCTTTTATATATTAATATGACATGACTGATTTCTAGTTCCATCTTTATCTATGTTAATATTCAAATTTTCTGACTCTCCTTGAACATTTATATACTCGTAAATGAATATGTATGCTCATATGCTTTTAGTGTTTGCCTGATCTTTGTGAAGGTGTGTGAATATCGCTACCAATGGAGCACAAGGCTTGAACAACAAAGATCGAGGGATCACCGCAACGTACTACGTCAAGAGCGTTGGATTGAGGCGGGACATCTATTCCAATCCGCATTTCGTTTATGAACTAGGAATTTAGAAACCATCATGTTCCCTTATTGCTAAACCCACCCTAGGGCTAGAGGGATCACCTCAGTCCACAGAGGGGATTTTCCTGCACAACAGTTTGCAAGGGGGTAGTAGCCCCCCTGCACAGGGTTCGGGCTAGTGCCATGGAGAAAATGTTTTGGACCCTATATTAGGTAGGAAACTTGTCTATGGTTTTGTACATGGGTTTGCACATGGTTTTGGGCATGATGGTTTTCTGCCCATGGTATTTTGTAGATCCAGTCAAGGGAACTATTGTTATGTTCTAACCCAGGGTTAATGGGTTAGGGTTTATGAATGCTTCGACATGTATATATATGTGTTGTAACATTGAAAGGAATATAATGAAAAATCAAGCTGGTAGTCCCGGTTTTGGGATCCAGGGGAAAATATATTCTTATATGTGTTTTATGTTTTATGCTCTTGCTATTGTTTATTTTATGTTTTAAGAGTTCGTTTGTAGATAATTTCTGTACAGGGTTAAAACCTACAATGTTAGTGTTGTTCGCTAGACCCTTTAATGGTGATTGCATCCTTTGTCTCATACACACACACACACACACACACACACACATAAAGGAGACGTAGTTTTAAGATCATTTCATCTTATTCGTGTACATTTATTCTATTGTAAAAGTAGTTTTTCCCTAAAAAGGGATTATCTTTCATTCTTGTCTATTTATCAAGGGATGGAGCTTCCCTTCTCTCCATTTTCATGTCATTTTAGTATTTGTTACCTATCATTAATTGAGGTGAATTGAATATTTATCATGCAAAAATAAAAACCATCCTCAAACCGCCCATGTGTACCAATGTCAATGAAGTTATGGATTTTATTGGTGTTACTCAATGTATGAGGAAGTTTGTGGTGTTGTTTTTGTAACCACCCCTCCCACATTTACCCAATTTCACCGGTTTGTCACGGTAAACATCAGATGAAGAGTTGCTATGACATGTACTAACCTCCAAGCTTCACTTATGGAAGTGGGGCCGGTAACTGAAACTTACTGACCAAACCTAACATTTTACAGGGCTTACAGGACACTCAGGGGCCAAAGGACCACCCCAGGTGATCAAACCCTGAGTTAAACTAATTTTTCAGTGACTTAACACCCCAATCGCATGCAAAAGAATGCAATAGTGCATTTGTGACCCTCTAACCGCATGCAAAAGCCTTCTTGAGTGTGGTTATGACCCAAAATCCTTAGTTCAGTGCTTGCGGCCTTGAGATCTCAGCCAAAATTCCAGGGCAGCCTCCAGACGACTGTCCAAAACTTTCTGACACTTTCTAGAATGATAAAAGACTTGAAGACAATGTTAATCATACAAAACTTGATCAAAGACTTAACCTAACCATGCTTAACCATGACAATCATTTCGTCAAAAATATGATGAACATCTAATCTACAGGTCATGAATGCATATCTGAACATAGGAGTCTGAAACTTATCTAGGAATCACCAATAACATCTAATTCCTTCTCATAATTGTTGCAATAACACTTGTTAGCCCATGCATTCATTAACCATCAAATGCTTATCAAATCTTGATCAATGCTTAGTTAGAGTACATTGAAAATCCATGCTTATAACCAACATATAACCAGATTATTAACCATGACATAACAACCATTAAATCACCATAATAACAAGTACAAGTGCTCTATTATTACAATATGAAAACATCTCTTATTAATTGATTCAAAATCTAACCAATTTAGGAACTTCCACATACCACCCGACCATAGATTGAGCTGACCCAAATATTTCTTTCAGCCAATCACCCTCACGTCATATTCTAAGCATGAATGTGGGAAATCAAGGCATAAACAACCAGAGCTTCCCAAAGATTAAACCACCTCCACCCTCAAGCTACCACGATCCTGCCAAAACCGATCAAGAGATCACTAAGCCCAAAACAAGCTTGGGTGCCTTAGAGTTTATTCACCAATACCTTGAGGAATTTTCCTGTCTCCACCCACTATTCTAGGGATTTTTAAAGATTAAACCTCCTCCACTCCCAGCCCTTGGAAATTTTCCTGATACCACCTCACTCGGTTTTGAAACCTTCCGATAATCCAAAACTCAGACGAGAAAATAAATCCCATCACACCATGGCTATCTGAAAATGGCAAGGCAAGGTTGAAACCACTATCACATGAAACAAAACCCATGCCAATGACAACAAAATAACCAAATACACAAATTCATGTTGCATGCATTCACAAACTAGCTAGGAAATCACACGAGGAACTTGTTACCTGCAAAGTCTTCCTCCTGAAGTTGTTTGATCCAACCATCATTGTTGGTCCTTTTATTTCCTTGTCCTTCTTTTTCTTGCTTGAATTATTTCTCCTCTTGGTGAACTGGTCCTCTTAAGACTTTTTATCATTGAGAGCTCTATTTTCTTCATTTTCCTCTATTTTCCTTCAATTTTCATCTCATACAAATTTGTGACCCTTCATCTCCCTTTTCTCTTATTTTCCTTTATTTTCATAAATAAAATGTCAATTAAAGCCTCTTTGCCTTTTCCAATTTCGTTAGCCATAATAAATAGAAAGTGACACCCACTAGGATGTTTTTCCCAACATTCAACTTCAAATACATGTCGCATGACCTTGGTCTTATTATTTTGCCTTTAATAACTTTATTACATGAAATTTTAATTTGGGGTTGTTACAAACCCCTCCCCCTTAGTGGAGAAATGTCGACGTAGTTCTATGACACCTATGTGAAATTTCTGAATATGAATTATGCAAAAACCCTACTGTTAAATATGGTTATACTTCTCCTACTCAATCAAGTTATTAATCTGAAATTTCAGAATTAACATCGAAGCAAACACATTAACATTCTTCACTAATACAAATCTAAAAAGAATACACACACATAGACAAAGTGACACACAAGATTTTCTGGACAACTGTCCTCGAAAAAACCCAATGCGGGAAAACCGATCTTCAGGCTACTGGAGGGTTTATATTATTAAGTAGATTCTAAGTACAAAAAATCTAGGCACCTTACTAGTTAACCTGACAGAGAAATATAAGATCTGCAACAATACCTCTATTCTAGAGATGGAAAACTGAACTGATTCATACCCTCAAATGAGATTTACAGAACTCAGCTCTTTTATGCCTTCAGAAACCTAAGTGCTACTCTGAAGCCCTCTGCGTCAGCTCTGCTAGCCTGTTGATGCCCATGCGCTGATCAAGAGAGGCCTGTGTAACCCCAGGCTAGGTGACATAGTCCCTTCGCTACCCTAGATTGGCCTACGTAAGCCCTGATGGCCTCCTGTTGCCTCTGCGCTGCCCTTTCTGGGCCTGCGTAACACTTGCATAGCGGTTGAAACCCTCTACGCTTCACAACTGCTGCTCCCTCTGCGCTGCTCTAGCTGCTGCTTCTCTGCCTCTGGCTGACTCTTGGTTCTGGGATCAGATAATCTCCTTAGCCAATACTAACCCTCCCTGCAGCTGAAACACTTCTGGAAATTCTTAGCAAACCATGCCCTAGAATTCTAGCTTAATCTCAGTGCTCTACCTCCGTGTTTGTGTTCTCCAACTAACCCCAAGCCTTTCCTTTATACTTTCTCATTGGGAAACCAATGACCATGATCTAATCTGGAATCGATGGCTAAGATTAAAAGAAAGCTTGATTCGTGTGACCTAAGTCATTTTCATCATATGTTTAAATTAATTACCTTTAATCTTTTAATTTCCTTAAGTTAGACTTAGGTTCCCTAATTAAAAATATTAATTAATTAAATATCTCTTAAACGTGATGAAATTTCTCAAATCCTTTTCTAGGTCTTGGAGATCTCATTTACTCTAGTCCCTCCACAAAGTTTGGAGCTAGAGCACATCCGATCTATCCCAACACTCAAAAATCTCAACACTCCCTCTTAGCGAGGAATGTGCTCTAGCACAACACTACTCCACCACGAAGTTTTGTATTGATCTCTAGTGTGGGTCTTTGCGCTGATGCTTTGCCTTTCGCCCTTCATCATTGCACTTCTACTGCTATTCTGTACTGCTGACCATGACACTGCCACCACCACTGCCACATATGTACTGCAGCTCCCTCTCAATTTGTTGCATCGTGCTGCCAACTGCTGCACTGCAACTCAGTTCTTGAGCGAAACAACTGGAAACTCCTGCCCAATATTTGATGGACAAGTCAGTTGGGCTGCATCCTCATCACTGAAGCTCCATGGGCTACTACTTTGTGCTATAATCTGTAGGTTTCTGCATAGCTATAGCTCTGCACTATGTAAGCAAACCTCCTCTGCGCTGCTTCTGCGTTGAATTTACTTACATTGTTGCTGCCCTGCGATGTCCTTCTGAAGCCTCTACGCTACTGCAACTCTGCTCTGCGTAAGAAAGACTACACTGTGCCATTGAAGTCACATCACCCCCTGTGCTGCTTCTGCTGCATCTGCACTACGCTGCTCCCTCTTATCATTCAGATCCCCCTCTACTTCATATGTTATTCTCTGCACCAACTGTTCCACTTGTCCCGTTACTATCTCGTATGTGATCCAAGAGTTGGGCTACTCAAGGATCCTTCCACCACTCAATAGCTTCTCTACAGATCCATGTTTCCCCACTTCCATGGTGTATGAGCACTCATGGCTACGTCATCTTCGGAGTCATCGTCCACCACAACAACCTTGGAGGTTGAAGGTTGCTTGTCCCTCATCTTCTGAGGATAATTGCTAGCGAAATGTACTAGTTCATCGCATTGGAAACAATTGATCTTTGATAGATCTCGCTTCTTCTTCTTTTGCTTCCTCTTTGATGCCAACGCTGCATCTTCTTCCTCTTCCTTCTTCACTTTACTTGATCTGGTGTTATACTATCTATTGGTGAATCGACATAGTTCTTCTTCATGGAGAATCACCCACATACTGTCCCAGTTGGGAAGGTCGGCTCTGCCCAAGATACTTTGGAAAAAAGTTTCCCAGTCCTCTATGACCGCATTGAGTGAAATCCTCACCATCACATCATCCTCCACTTTCACTCCCATGGCAAGAAATTGATCTATGATCGCTTGTAATCTGAAAAGGAAGGGTTCGATCTCTTCTCCCTTGGCCATCATGAATAAGCTCATTTGATTTTCTAGAAGCATTCTCCTGTGGATGGATCTTCCTTCATATAGTGAGGTCAAAGCCACCCACATATCATGAGTCGTTGTCTTCTCGGCTATGTGAGGCACTGTAGAAATTATACAAACAATATGTATATCAATGGATTCAATATGATCATGAAATGTTCTAAAGAAATATATTGAATCCTTCTAACAATTCATTTACGTAAATTAAACACGATCGCACAATTACACCAAGTAAAAGAAAGAAGAAAATCAATACACAACACATATATTTTTCTTGGGGAAATCTTGCTGCTCAAAACCCCTCTATCTTCTATTGTATATTCAACCAAGGAATTATGAAACAATACAATGCACTATTCTCACAAGAGTCTCCTACACTCTACCAACTGTCTCACACTGATCTAGGCAAAATTGGTCCAACACTTAGCCAATTCTCAGCCTGTCTTAAACCTTCCTTGCTCACAAAATCCCTATGGAATGCAATCCATATTCTTTATTAATTTCATCTTTCCTTGACTGCGCTGAGTATCATAGGCATCCTATGGTGTTTTAACTGCATCTGGGAAATTTGCTAAAAATACAACTGATAGTTAACATCCCTTTAACCTCTGTCTCAACTGGGTCTTCATCAGAATTGACATGCATAGTTATTAATACTAAATCATCAGTCACTTGACAAATCACTCCATGTGAATTAAATCTGCTTTAATTCATCACTTGACCTGTCACTAGTACAACAATTAGTTACAACTAGTTAAACTGATTTTAACTCACCTAATTGAGTTAACTGATTTCTCATGCATTAAAACTAATATACTTACTGCAACTTGAACTCTAAAATAATGCGAATCACTCTGCATGCCTCAGCAACCACCCTCAACTCGAATTTCATGAGCTAATTGAGTCTATCAGACTTATTTAACGATTACAACTGATTTTGACTATCACTGGGACCCATCACTGTGTGACTATCGCTAGGACCCATCACTTTGTGACTATCGCTAGGACCCATCGTTGTGTGGCCTCTGATCCCACACTTGTGTGTGTGTCTTCATGTTGTTTCTGGATGCCAATTTCACTATTTCTTGTTTCAAATTTCAACACTCCCTCTCAACAAGAAAGGAATCAATCTGTCCTGATCTAGTACCTTTGGAATGTTCTTGCATGCAACACTTCCTAGTGTTGTTCATGCATGAAACTCTCCTAAAACTGAATAGCCTCCAAACAACTGAATCAATATAATGCATATGTCATTAGAGTCTTCTGACTGTTGCTAGCTACTGCACATGTCTATTGGACTCTCTGCATTGCTGACATCTACATCCATGCACTCTACACTGTTGCCAACTCTGATTTGTGCTCCAGTATCTCACACCTGTCACTTTGATATTTATCCTCCTGACATATGACTCCATCAATATAACTGATCCTTCCTGCTACTGTCGTACTGTGGGCTCCTCGTAGCCAGGTTCAATACATAAGACACACCATCTCAATGAACCCTTCCTAAATTTCTTCTTGGGATTAATTTTGCGCGTCGCCCCACCTCACTCCTGGAGGTATAGCTGCATGTACTCCCTCTGGCCATCTGACTCAGAATTTCCCCCTTATGGAGGTCTCTGCATGAGTGGTTTATGGCACTCCATGATCCTCCTCATGTGGTTGCTCCACATCTTGAGGTTCATCCTTTGGAACCAAGAGTTCCTCATCTGCATGCAAATCAAGCTCCCTCTCAAGGGCCAATTGCACGGATTTCTCATACTTCCCCATGGTACATCCCTTGCATGTGTCTATCTGCGCAAGAGTACCCTTTGGAAGCCCCATAGAAAACTGTTGCATGACCTTCAAAGCACTGTGGTGTAGATGGCCCAATCTCTTGTGCCATAACTCACCCTCATTCCGGCTCACCACTCTGTCTGCTTTACTCATCAATGCTCCACAATCATCTACATCAAGTTTGTACAGATTCTTCACATGAACCCGAACCTTCTTAAATTGTATTGTGGATTTGTGACGAAGTAATGCTTTCCCTTCACTAAAAACCACATCATATCCTCTATCCTCCAACATAGAAACTAACACTAAATGATTTTTCAATCTTGGTACATGCATGACATCTTTTAATAAGAAAGGTTTACCTGAATGTCTCTGGAAAGCAACTGTACCGATCCCGGTAGCGTTATACATCCTGTCATCACCCATTTCAATATGAATCTGGAGATCCTTCTCCTCCAAGCTACTAAAAAGTTCTTTGTCTCTCGTCATGTGGAAAGATACACCACGATCCAAGTACCACACTGATCCCATCGCACTAGACACCATGCATGCGATGAGTGAGAAGTCCAACTAAAATTGCAAGGCCAAATCCTCACCAGATAAAGATCCTAAAGCCTTTTTGTTCTTCTTCTTCTGTAGACAATTAATGGCATAATGTCCATGCTCATGACAATAAAAACATTTCACTCTGGACATGTCATGCTTCTTGCCTTCTTCACCGGTCTCATATTTGGAATAGGATTTCTTTCCCTTCCCCTTCATTGCCTTACCAACCAAGGAAAATTTTTCCTCATCATCTGCTTTTGATGAGGATCCATCCATGGTATTCTACCTTAATTCTTCTTATACCCAATCCGACCAAATTCGCTCCCAATCTGGTAGCTTCTCCCTCCCATTGACAGAGTCCTGATAACTATGCCAACTCTTGGGAAGGCCTAGTAGTGCTAGGATCACCAAATCATCATCCACTACAGTAATCTTGACACTTCCAAGCTCATCATGACATTAGATGAACTTGGTCAAGTATTATGGAATAGTGTAGCTTTTCTCCATTTTGATTTTCCTGAGCTTGTCCTTCAGTGCTAATTTTCTATAGTAATTGTTGCTTTGAAATAGATCTGTCAATGCCTTCCACATTTAATATGGAGTCACCTTGCCATGGAGACTCGAGACAATGTGATCTCGAACTCCCTCTAATAAGATCCTCCTTGCCCTTGCTACCTTCTTTTGCCAAGCATCAAGAAGAGCGGTGTCTGCTGCTGCGGGCTTGGGAATATCATTCTCAATGAATTCTTTCAACCCATTGTCCTCCAACACTTCCTCCATTTTGTCTTTCTATGCAATATAATTAGAACTTCCCTCGAGTGCATATTACAATCTTAAACCATTGAAAGCAACCTTGATCCGCCTATCGCACAAATTAAAGTATCTGCAAGTTTGAATACTGTTCAACACAAACTCAGTTTCTTCTCCACTATAGTGATTTCCTGCGCTATGATACCATGTAGAAATTATACAAATAGTTTGTATATCAATGGATTCAATCTGATTATGCAATGTTCTAAAGAAAGATACTCAATCCTTCTAAAAATTCATTTGCGGAAATTAAACACGATTGCACAATCACGCCAAGCAAAAGAAAGAAGCAAATCAATACACAACACAAATATTTTTCCAGGGAAATCTTGCTACTCAAAACCCCTCTATATTATATTGTGTATTAACCCAAGGAATCATGAAACAATATAATGCACTCTTCTCAAAAGAGTCTCCTACACTCTACCAACTGTCTCACACTGATCTAGGCAAAATTGGTCCAACACTTAGCCAATTCTCAGCCTGTCTTCAGCCTGCCTTGCTTGCGCAATCCTTGTGGAATGAAATCCCTATTATTTAATAATTTCAACCTTCGTTTACTACCCTGAGTATCATGGGAATTCTATGGTGTTTTAACTGCATCTAGGCAGTTTGATAAAAATACAATTGATAGTTAACATCCCTTTAACCTCTGTCTCAACTGGGTCTTCATCAGAACTGACATGCATGCAACTATTAATAGTAAATAATCATTCACTTGACAGATCACTGCATGTGAATTAAATCTGTTTTAATTCACTTGACCTCTTACTAGTGCAACAATCAGTTACAACTAGTTAAACTAATTTTAACTCACCTAATTGAGTTAATTGATTTCTCATGCATAAAACTAATACACTAACTGCAACTTGAACTTTAAAACAATTAGAATCACTTTTCATGCCTCACCAACCACCCTCAACTTGAATTCCATGAGCTAACTTAGTCTATCACACTCAGTTAACTATTACAAGTGATTTTGAGATAAGATTAAAATTTATTGTCCAATTTAATTAAGGGAAAATTAAATTAGACACACTAATGTATCGCAAGGACCCATCACTGTGTGAATATCGCTAACCTGTCACTGTGTGACCTGTGATCCCACACTAAAGTGTGTTTTTTCATGTTGTTTCTGGATGCCAATTTCACTGTATCTTGTTTAAAATTTCAACGAGCTCTACATGATCTTTAACACCGTCCATGATGAAGCGCTTGGCGTGTGTCGTTGATTTTCATGCTTCTCCGAGAGCTTCACATCAATTTGCGTGGCTAGGAATTTCTCTGCATGCTCCCTCAGACCGCATGCCTCCATGACTACCATGATTTTGGCCTTCCAATTGTAAAGTTGGATAGGCCGTCCAACCTATCCTGATCTCGTAGTCCTTGAGGTGCCATATGATCAATAAATTTGTCAGAACTAATCCTTCTCTCTATACTAGAGACTCGTATCTAGGGTCCTTGGCAAGAAATGCACCCTCTGCTCCCTTTGACAACTGACTTCCTCTCTTGGAAGTATGCCAAATCACAACGAATCAACTCTCTTCGACCTACAAATTTATTTGGCTGGAAATATTTTGAGAAGCTGTTCTCCTCCCTCTCTTTGTCAACTACTGCTCAGGTTAATTTATGTAATGTTCCCAAATTAAGAATAGCTACACTATTGGGAATATCTCAAGATATTACCAATGTGGAGCTCATCAAATCATAAACATGAGCTGGAAATAGCAGTGAATGCATTAAAACCAAAATGCCGGAAGATCTACATAACCATTACATTAGATTATAGCAGCAACAAATGTACACAAGATCTTGAGAAAATGATCTCTCAAGCTAGGCAATGCAGCCTCAATGAAAAATGTACATGAAATATGGAGAAATACTGCTATATAAAAGAGGCTATGGCTATGACTGCACAATACTTAAGGAGGAACTGCTGCAAAATGTCAATAATACATAGATGTGACAATAATGGCTCAAATAAAGAAAAGGGTGTAAGATCTCAACCCCTGAAAACATACAATACACAATCCTCAAAGGGATTGGCTGAAATATACACAAAATGGAAAATTTGCAGAAATGCCGGAGTTGCTGGGTAGCTGCAACAACTCAAGAACTGGAAACAAATGGAGAAGATTGAAGATGCTGCAATCAATAACAAGATCTCCTCCAATGGATCTCTAGAGTGAAAGGCTGATCCTCTCACCTAAGATCTCACCCTCCAAACATGTGGAGCAAGTCTCCACTACAAACACACTTAGAAATAACGTAGTCTAGAGAAGGGATTGCGCTGTTGGTGAAGAGAAATGCCTGGCCTTGATGCCAAAGTCTGCAATAAGCTCTGGGATATCTCAAAGGAAAGAGAATCTCCTCCTCTGAAAATAGCTGATGGAAGTGATGTAGTGAACCCTCACTCCAACACCTAGCAACACAACATTACTCTACTGCAGAAATAACACTATCTTGATGGAGGATGCTTGGCCTCAAGCCTGGATGTGAGGAAAATCTGAGCAATCCCTCAAGAGGCATCTTAATAAGTTGAAAGAATCCTAAACAGGAATTCCTCCCGGCAATTCTTTCTAAACAACAAAGAATGCACAATTGTCTCACTTGACAATTGAGATGAACAATACAAGCATGAGAAACAATGGTTGCCTTGTCCTCCTTTTAAACAAGTAGAAGCTCTCTCTCCATGGGCCCCATCAATTAGGGTTTCCTCCACCAAATATCCTCTTCCTCATTCACACTGTGCTGTCTTATAAAGTAAGCCACTCCTCCTATGGCATCGCTATTGACTTGGTTAAACATGACCTTGTCTTCATGGATTTTCCCCTTTTCACACTTGAGGGTGCAAAATGAAGCTACTCTGATGATCCCTTTCACATTATGAGGGATTTTATTCATGTGTTCAATAAGAATGGGTTCCCTTACCCATTTATTTAGCTACTAGGTGATAAAAGAAAAATTTTAATATTCCATTTAGCCATGTGCTAAAATGGGAATATCACAATTTATGCACCTTCAGGAATTTAACCCCACCAACGACTACTGAAGCTCTGTAGCACTGCTTTCAACACTCTGAATCAGCATCACCTTTAGGACTGCGTCACCCTGGCTGGCCTCTGCATGAGCAGATAGTCCCAACGTTGTCTTAACGCTCACTCTACATAGTAAGTACGTGGGCCTACGTGGAGACTGCGTGGGGATTGCATCACTCAGGCCTTTGTGTGGATTTTCTCCCTTCTGCTACTACGCTATCCTTTCTTGCAGATGATCCCGCTAGATCTGCAATCGCTCTGATACCATGTGAAATTTTTGAATATTACTTATGCAGAAACCCCATTGTTAAATCTGATTATACTTCTCCTACTTAATCAAGTTATTAATTTGAAATTTCAACATTAACATCAAAGTAAACACATTAACAATCTTCACTGATATAGATCTAAACAACATACATGCACATAGACAAAGTGACACACAAGATTTTCTGGACAACTGTCCCCGGAAAACCCAATGCGGGAAAACTAGTCTTCTGGCTGTTGGAGGGTTCATATTATTAAGTAGATTCTAAGTACAACAAATCTGGGCACCTTACTGGTTAACCCGATGGATAATTATAAGATCTGTAGCAATACCTTTGTTCTGGAGACAGAAAATTGAATTGATTAATACCCTCAAATGAGATTTACAGAACTAAGCTCTTTTCCGCCTTCAAAACCCTATTGCTGCTATGAAGCCCTCTATGTTGGCTTTTCTAGCCTGATGATTCCTTTGCACTGATCGAGAGAGGCTTGCGTAACCCCATACTGGGTGATGCAGTCTCTGCGCTGCCCTAACTGGGCCTACGTAAGCCCTGATGGCCTCCTGTTGCCTCTACGCTGCCCTTTCTGGGTATGCGTAGGCAGAAAACCTCTATGTTGTGCAGTTGCTGCTCCCTCTGCACGTCTCTCGCTACTGATTCTCTACCTCTGGATGAATCTTGGCTCTGGGATCAGATCATCATCTTAGCCAATACTACCCCTCGCTACATCTGAAACACTTTTGGAAATTCTTGGCAAACCACGCCTTAGAATTCCAGCTTAGTCTCAGTGCTCTACCTCCGTGTTTGTGTTCTCCAACTGACCCCAAGCCTTTCCTTTATACTTTCTCATTGGGAAACCAACGACCATGTTCTAATCTAGAATCAATGGCTAAGATTAAAAGAAAGCTTGATTCGTGTGACTTAAATCATTTTCATCACATGTTTAAATTAATTACCTTTAATCATTTATTTTTCCTAAGTTAGACTTAGGGTCCCTAATTAAAAATATTAATTAATTAATTATATATTGAACATGATGAAATTTCTCAAATCCCTTTCTGGGTCTTCGAGATCTCATGTACTCTATTCCCTTTACAAAGTTTGGGAGCTAGAGCACATTCGAAGCTACCCCAACACTCAAAAAAATCTACAACCTATAATGAGCAAAACCACTAAAACCAAAACATAATACCCATGGGGCTTTATAACTTATATCGAAGCAATATTTACAATAACAACCTACTGAAGAGAAAAACCAACATGACAAACATAACAATATGACAACCATACCGCTTATTGGAGCTTTATAACACAACTCATTGTGGTATTTACAATAACAACTAAACATAGATATGTACATATACCAAAACTCCTTTGCCTTAACCGACAAAAAATGAAGGATATGAGGCTCGCATCTAATCAACCATCTCCCATGTAGCTTCATCGGGCCCAAAGTGCTCCCACTGCACTTTAACTTGCTCGATTACTCGGTTCCAAAGCATGAGTTGTTTCCACTGCAATATGCACTAAGATTCTGGCTGGAATTCTCCTTTTGGCTCCACCTGCATAACATACATCCTTAGCATGTCCTTCAAAATCATGTTAACAATTTATGTCTGTCCATCTATCTACGGATGATAAGCTATACTGAAATCCAACTCTGTACCTAAACCTACAAAAAAATCCTTCCAAAACTTGGAAGTGAACTTGGCATTTATGCCAAATATAATCTTCTTAATAATACCATACAATTTTATTATCTTTGTGATGAATACCTGAGCTACCTCACTAGCTAAATTAGTAGACTTCACTAGAATGAAGTGAACTACCTTGGTCAACCTGTTAACCATAACCACTATGGAATCATGTTGTCTAGATGTATTCGGAAAAACTGTGATGAAATCCATGGAAATGACCTCCCATTTCCACACATGAATTGAAATCTGTTGCAATGGACGACCTGGGGGCTTGCACTCTACTTTTATGTGTTGACAATCCAAACACATTACGACAAACTCAACTACCTCTTTCTTCATATTCGACAAATAGTAGAACTTCTACATAGTTGTTAGGGTCTCCTGATATCCCAGATGAAATGAATATGGCTTAACATGAAATTCCCTCAAGATAAGCTTCTTATGCTCACCGTTGTCAGGCACATAGATAATGTCCCTAAATCTCACCAAACCATCTGCTGTGAGATGATAATCTTCATCCTGATCACATGTACCATGTTGTTGTAACTTGTGCTTCAACTATTGGTACCTATAATCCTATTGTCTTGCATGTAAGATCTGATCCTGTAAATTTGTCCCATATGAAATCATAACAACTATGTGATTTACCTGCACTCTTATGCTAAGAGAATCAGCAACCATGTTCTCTTTACCCTTAGCGAACCTGATCTCGAAGTCAAACTCATTGATTTTGGCCAACCATATAGCTTTCCTAACATTCAGATTAGGTTGGTTAAACAAGTATCTCAACCCACTATGATCACTCACCAAAACAAACCTCCTACCAAAAAAATAATGCCTTCACATCTCCAATGCATGAATGATCGTTGCCAACTCAAGATAATGAGTCGCATAGTTTTTCTCGTGCTCATTTAGTTTCCTCGACTCGTAGCTTACCACTTGTCTCTCTTGCATCAGTACTCCACCAAGTCCCCTCTTGCAAGCATTTGTACATACCACAAACTCTATATATGGATCTGAAATATTTAGAACTAGAGTGTTTGTGAGTAACTGCTTCAACTACTCAAAATTGGATACACATTCCCCTGTCCATTCAAATTTCTTTTCTTTTCCCTGAAAGGATGTAATAGGATAGGAAATCTGTGAGAAGTTCCTGATGAACCTCTTGTAATAACCTGCTAACCCCATGAATGATCTGACCTTATCACAATTCCTAGCAGCTGCCCATTCCATGATAGCTCTAATACTTTCCAGATCCACTACTATGCCTTCCTTGGAAACAACATGTCCCAAGTAATGAAATTATGTCTGAAAGAAATTTCACTTACCAAGTTTGGCATACAATTGATTCTCTCTTAGCAATCTCAACATTGTTGCTAGGTGTTTTTCATGTTCTTCCTCACGCTAGGTGTTTTGCATTTCTAGATAATGACGTAACACATTATATCAAACACGTAAAAGTAGTCGGAGCATTAGTCAAACCAAAAGGAACCACAATAAAATCATAATGCCCATCCCTGATCCAGAAGCAGTCTTGTAGATAGCTCTAATTTATTTCAGACATAAGTTCATTCCATGATATCTCTAATATTTTCTAGATCCAATACTATACCTTCCCTGGAAACAACATGTCCCAAGTAATGAACTTATGTCTGAAAGAAATTTCACTTACTAAGTTTGGCATACAATTGATTCTCTATTAGCAATATCAACACTGCTGCTAGGTGTTTTGCATGTTCTTCCTCATTCTTAAAGTATATCAATATGTCATCAATGGATACTATCACAAGCTTGTCCAGATAATGATGCAGCACATTATTCATAAAACACATAAAAGTAGTCGGAGCATCAATCAAACCAAAAGGAACCACAACAAACTCATAATGCCCATCCTTGATCCAGAAAGCAGTCTTGTAGATGTCCTATTCTTTTATGCATACCTGGTGATATCCTGATCTAAAATCAATCTTCGAGAACATTGATGCTCCCTTCAACTGATGAAACAAGTCATCGATCTAACACACTGGGTACTTGTTCTTGATGGTTACCTTGTTCAATTGCATGCAATAAATACACAAGTAGAGAGTACCATCCTTCTTCTTCCCAAACAACATTGGTGCACCCCAAGGTGACACACTTGGCCTTATGTATCCCTCATTGAGCATTTCCTTAAGCTACAACTTCAATTCCACCAATTCTGGAGTGCTCATCCTATAAGGTGCCTTTGATGTTGGTGTTGCTCCTGGTACCAACTTAATAGAGAAATCCACTTCCATGTGAGGCAACAAATCTGAAATCTCTACTAGAAACACATCTTAAAACTAGGGTTTCAACACGATAAAACCCTAGTTGAACGAATGACATTGACTGTTGATTGGAATAAATTACCTTCCACTTTCACATTTTTTCAAGTTAATGAAAATGTAAAAACTGCTCAACGATGTCAGGGTTGTGGAAGTAAATTTGTATACTCTTTTATTTAAATTTTATTTTAGAATAAAAAAAAATAGATTTAGTGTTTTGAAAAAAAATAGGGCATTTGGATTATGTAAGACTCGATACTTAACAATATGATTTTTCTCATGTCTAACCAGATCGAGAGTAAAATTAAATTTTCTTTAAAAAGGGTCGAGAAGTCATCTCATTAAACTATTACATATATTAGAGTTGTGGAAGTAACATTGTTAATTTTAGTTGTATATATATAACATTTGTGCGGGTTTAATTTTGATAAGTTGCAAGGTTGATTTCAAACTAGCAATAAATATTAAATTATATACAAAGAGTCTCTTCTCCCATGAAAAAGAGGGTCTCATATATTATATTTGACATTATTCACAATGATTTTTATTAAAATAAATTACATTTAAAAAAATTAATTTTCAAGTATTCCTAGGATTATATTAGTTAAGCTATCAACATGTGTTGAAAGAGTAAAGTTCACAATACAAGATTTAATGTTAACTAGGGATATGAACCCCATTAACGAGATTGAACAAAGCTAACCATTCAAATAACCCACATGAAATATCAAATTAAGTAATGGAGGATTGTGTGAGAACATTTTCTAAAGGGACATAATGAACCAACTCATGCTTAAGTAAGCAAGTAAATAACAAGACCTTTGTGGAAGGTCGTCTCATTGGGCAACGCATTTCAACTTGCCAAACATTATGCACATAATTACATTGCATTAAATGCAATGGAATATATATCACTTGATCGCTCTATATGTCACCTTTTAACTCAATCAAGGTGTCCATATTACTTTAAATATTTGAAATGGATTTGGTTAACAAAGGAGACATTAATTTTAGGTTATGTAAACAATCATTACTTGTTGTGGCTTCACAATATAAAAAAAAAAAAAAAAATTGTGTTTGAAAGGATGAAAACATCCAATAGAAGAGCTTTTGTAAGCATATAGAGAATCATTCTACTTGCCTATGGTTAATGACTTGTTGGATTAGTTAAAGCATGTGAGATTATTCATTAAGTTGGATATGAAATATGCATATCACCAAGTCCATATCAAAGAAGTCATTTAGAATATATCCTTGAATATGAGGCAAGGTCTATATGATTGACTAGTGATGCCTTTCGGTTTAAGTAATTAAACAATTTATTTTCATGCATTTAATCAATGTTGTGTTTGTAGATTTTAGGTCTTTGTGGTGTGTTTTTCCAAATAAAGAGTTTGGATTCTCCATAGTGTTTCTTGAAAGTTGTCGATGTTTCAAATCCGTATGAGGATCCATCTTCAGGAGTATCCATATGAGTGATTTGTTGCATCCACTCAATGATTGTATATTTGGATGAAATCTCGATCTTTAGTTCTAGTTGGTAGAATAATGTTATGCATTTAAAGAAGAGGTCAAAGACACTTAAAAAACACTTGTTGTTAGAAAAGACAAAGAAGTGTGAGTTTTTTGAACAATTCTTAGTGTATGTGGAGCATGTGATTACTTGTTAATCCCTAGACAAAGCCCCGTGTTTAAGCATTAAGCTTGATGTTAAGCCCTGGATAGTGAGTTCTATTTTTATTTCTATATTAGTGTTTTCAATGTAGATCCTTTAATTGTCATTGTACTCTTTGTCCCTTGTATATATACAAAGGAGACCTAAATTTAAGATCATCATATCTCATTATTGTACATTTGTTATATTGTAAAATTAGGGTATCAATAAGATGTTTTCAAACTATTGAACGATAACTTGGTTATACAAAAAATGGGTTGAAAGAAAAAACCAATCAACATTGTAGTGAAAGGGAATTTGAAATGAGGGGTTTAGTATTTTTTAGGCTACAACCATACAAACATATGTCCCTTAAGAAACAAAATAAGGATAACATATTAGCACCCAAGTATTATGGACTCTATAAGGTGTTGTAGAGGATTGGAATTATGGCCTAAAAATTAGAGCTGCTTCTGTCTTCAATTGCACATATAATGTTTTGTTTTTCTTTCTCAAAGAAGGTAATCAATGATAATATCCCATTTTAAACTATTTTACTAGAGATTAAGGAAGAAGGGAAAATCACACTAGAACTAAATATAATCTTGAAAAAGGGATTAAGCACTTGTAGAATCAAGCAATTGTTGACTACCTCATAAAATTGAAGAAACTAGTGGAAGAAGCGACATGGGAAGGCAATCTATTCATACAAAGACACTCACATTTAGTCAAGTGTTGAGGAAAACACTTGTTTGAAAGGGAGGGGCTTGTTAATCCTTCGACAAAACTCCATCTTAAGCATAAAATCCCAATACAGTGAGTTATATTTCCATTGTTATGTTACTGTTGTTGACTATACCCTTTAATTTTGATTTTATCCTTTGTATCCTATATATATACATGAAGGAGACCTAGTTTTAAGATCATCTCATATTAGTCGTGTACATTTGTTCTATTCTAAAACTAGTTTGTCCCTAAAAAAGGCTTATATTTCATTCTTGTCTATTTATCAAGGCATGGAGCTTCCCATCTCTCCATTTTCATGCCATCTTAGTCTTTGTTGCCTATCATTATTTGAGGTGAATTGAATATTGATCTTGCAAAAATAAACACCATCCTTAAACAACACATGCGCAACAATGTTAATGAAGTTAAGGATTTTATTGGTGTTAATCAATGTATGAGGACGTTTGTGGTGTTATTTTTGTAATCACCCCTCCCACATTTTCCCAATTTCATCGGTATGTCATGGTAAACACGAGACGAAGAGTTACTATGACATTTACTGACCTCTGAGATTCACTTATGGAAGTGGGGATGACAACTGAAACTTACTGACCACAACCTAACATCTTATCGGGCTTACAGGACACTCAGGGGCCAAATGACCACCCTAGGTGACCAAACCCTGAGCTAAAATGATTTTTCAATGACTTAACACCCCAACCGCATGATGAAGCCTGCAAAAGTGCGGTTGTGACCCTCCAAATGCATGCACAAGCCTACATGAGTGCGGTTGTGACCAAAAATCCTTTGTTCAGTGCCTACGATCCTGAGATCTCAACCAAAATTCTAGGCCAACCTCCATACCACTGCCTATAACTTTTTTAGACTTTCTAGTATGATAAAAGACTTGAAGACAATGTAAATCATACAAAACTTGATTAAAGACTTGAACTAATCAGGCCTAACCATTACAATAATTTCTTCAAACATATGATGAACAACTAATCTATAGGTCATGCATGCATATATGAACATAGGAGTTTGAAACTTATTTGGGAATCACTGAGAAGGTCTAATTCCCTCTCATGATAGTTATAATAATACTTGTTAGCCCATGCATTAGTTAACCATCAAATGCTTATCAAATCTCGATTAAGACAAAATTAGAGTACTGTTTGGGCTCAACCTAGTCTCCTAAATTGAGTTCATTTAATTGTCAACCAGGGTTGGTAAACTGCTGAAGTGAAGTGCACTGTATGTGCCTAGGTGTTTGTTTCTTACTGCGTTGTGTTTAGTGTTTTATGATGTTTTTGGTCTTTTGAGGGTTTTATGTTCACAAGGAAAAGAACTAAATGCTGGTGGAAAGAAGCTACTGGTTAAAAACAAAGCAAAGCCTAAGTTATGAATGATAAATGACAAATGCAAAGACTGAAACAGAACCAAACCTAAACTATGACTTTAGCAGAATACAAAGCTTGATAATGACTTCAAGAAAATGAATCACAACATAAACTTAACTTGTCCAATCCATTTATTAAGGATATTTTGGAAGAGCTTGAGGAATGGGCAGCTAAGTGTAAAAATTCTCCTAACTAAACAATTAAACAATTAGCTTATAATGATACAACATCTTATCCATGATTAGAGGTTTGTTGAAACATATTTGGAGAAGAAAATTGGTAACATCATAAGATCTCTACTCTAAAACTAGCTCCTAATTCTATTCTGCAACTTAGTTTAACATCACTAAACCTTACTCAAAAGTTATAGATTTCTTTTTAGAGTAGTCTTTTGAGGAAAGGCTTTGTTTATGAAATGGTAAAAAGGTTGCAAAAGTACTCCAGGCCTTGGACTGATATTATCTTCTGTTCAGATGATTATGAGTCAATATATGTTTGGAACAAAAGAAGTTTTGTAAATAATGAAGGCCGTGGTATTTAATTTTAACAACTAATGTAATTTAATATGCAATGGATGAAAACTAAATGTGGAATGTAAATACAGTGGGCTAAGCTAGAACTGAACTAGAGTGCTACCAGTCTACAATAAACAGTGCTAAACTAACAAGTCATTATCAAACTTAAAACGAAATAACAGAGCATGAATTGAATGCAATTTGACTCCGGAGTGCCCTAACTAAGTTATCATGCAATTAATCTATGGAATTCTACAACCTATTTTGTCCATCATGAATGGTATTTTGGAAGAGCTTGTTAGAACAATCCTGGCTATACAATTCAATGCAAATGCAAACATAAAGACTGAAAGCAATTACAATTAAAAACTAAGACATCACAGCTATTTCCTACCCATTGTTATGATATTTTGGAAGAGAGTTTTAAGAGTAAGATTAGCTATGCTACTTAGTGTAAACAAGCAACTGAAACCTTCAGTATCACAGTCATGCCTTAGTCATCATAATGATTTTTTGGAAGAGTTTACTAGAATAAGTTCAACTGTGATAATGAACAAAAGAAATTGCAATTAAAACCTATAACACTACAGCCATTTCTCATTCATTATAATGATCTTTTGGAAGAGTTTCTTAGAACAAGTATAGCTATAGTGACTAATGAAATTAACTATGAACTCAAACTTCAAAAACGTGAAAACGAACTAAGATACTTATCTAAGTTACGAAAGTAAAGCCGTTCAGGAGGCAGGGGCCCTCTACCACCAGACGGAATCTAACTCAAAATCAACTCAACGCGTTCAAAGCAATGCTGTCTTCTTCATTAAAGGAAAATAAATTAAAACAGAGTATTCTCGGTCTTCAGAAAAATAGCATTCAATCCATGAAATCTAATCAAAATCTAGAGCTTGTCTCTCGGTTTCCCGAGTGCATTTATAACAAATCTTTATAACAGAACTTGTAACAATAAGGGGATCATTGTCTTTTCATATCAAAATCGTACTAGGACTCTAAAGATGGCAGCGTAAAGGGACAAAGGACATCTGGACTGTCCTTGTCCTATTAGAAGTCTGCCTCCTTGAATGAGTTCCCACGTACAAAACCACGTCCAGAATTTGGTTCATTCTTCATGGTGAGCAACAAACGTTGAGGACATGATGTGGAATATACCCATGTGTGGCTTTTCCTGAGAGGACACCTGGAACATGCTTGAACGTGAAGACAACTGTAGAATTGGTGGTTAGCTACGGAATGTCTGCATTCTGTAGCTAGTTTCAGTTCAAAATGCATTACAATGAAAAAATCACAAAACTTAGCAAGTTAGCCATGTTATTCATTCTAAAAGTAATTTTAACTAATTTCATTGATCATTTGGGCCTGGGATAATAATGGAAAAAGGAAAATGGAGTGAATTAAGATAAAAGAAAGAACAATCTTGGGGCTCAACATACCCCCACTGCTGACTTCTTGCATGTTCTCATGCAACTTATTCCATAAACTCAGAGACTTCTGCAAGAACATCCAACCCTCTTCTTCTTCTTTGCCTGGAAGTTAAAGGTCTTCTGGGTTTCCTGATGACCAACTTGAACCTTAAATTGGTAAGTGCCCTGATTAGCTTCTTGTTCCTCTTTTTCAACTTTTCATTAGCCTTTTCCACTTTGTCCATTTGTAGAGACAGGGTTGAGTTCATACTGGTTTTGAGTTTGACTTGTTCCTTCAAAATATCATTCTCAATTTTGATATGTCTATTAAGTACTTCCAGCTCATACCTATCTCTTCTTAACACATCTATTTCAGACAGTGGAGGACTAGGGGTTCTATCTCTACTCTCTGAAGCTTTCCTTTCCAATGTTTCAACATAGTCATAAACTTCTTGTTGTGCAGGGTCAATTTCAGGGGTTTCTTCATTAAAATCTTCTTCAACATATTCTTCAATAGATGTTTCCTCATCTTCTATGTTTATCACCCCGGTTTGTTTGATCTGTGTTTTCCTTAGTTTCCCCCTGAGTCTATGGCTTCTTCTTGGCTAGGATGATCCCTCTCCTTTTTCTGTGGCAGATTTTCTGATTACCCTCTCTTCCTTAAGTTGTCTCTTAATCTGAGTCAACTTCTCAGAGATTATTTCTTCACTACTTTCCTGTACTATTTTTTCAATTTCAATTTTAGAGGCTCTCCATTTTCTGCTTCTCTTTGTAGGCTGATGTTCAGGTGAAGGCTCTTTTGGTTCCTCAAAGTGATTTCTTACCAAGAAATTATCCCAAGTATCTTTTGTTTTGGCTAAATGGTGTTCAATTAAAATCTTAACCAAACCATGATGGTATTGAGCTGTCTCTAGGAATTGGACTCTCCTTTGAACACTTGAAGCCATATTTTTTAAACTTTGAAGCAAGAAATAGGGAAAATTTAGCTCTTCCTCTAAGAAATGCATTATCAACCTAATATGGTAAACATAGAAAGTACCATATCTACCTTCACAAGTGATAAATTTTTGTAAGATAAGCAATATGTTTCTCCATTTATTCTTTAATGCAGAGCTTGGAATTCCCTTTTTAAACACAGTGACATCCATATCTGGTGATTTGAGGATCTGCTTCCATGATTCATTATGAAATTCTTTGTTTTTAAACCATCTTTCTCCATGTCTAATCAATCCGGTTGCTTCTGCAATAAAAACCTCTGTGACAGTGAATTTAACATCTCCAACTTCAACCTCGGCTCCTTTGAATGTCCTTGCAAATGTTTTAGTAACTTCTTTGTGGAAGCCATTAAATTTCTCGAGGAATTGTAGCATCCTGCTTGTTGCAACATTTCTCTGCTTTGAGGGTATCCTTCCAGGTATTTTGTGCCCACTGGTTCAATTCTCACGATGAGGCCCATAATTTCTTATTCAATCTTCGGATTAGTACTCTTTCTGCTCACAGAGACAATGACTTCAACCTTCAAACTGATATTCCTCTGCTTCACGGTGATAGTGCTTCAATCTTCAAACTGATATATCTCTGCTTCACGGTGATAGTGGCTTCAAATTTCAAACTGATATACCTCTGCTTCACGGTGACAGTGGCTTCAACTTTCAAACTGATATACCTCTACTTCACGGTGACAGTGGCTTCAACTTTCAAGCTAATATACCTCTGCTCACGGTGATAGAGATACCTCTGTTTTACAGAATGAAATGATGAAGGGTTGGCTACGGGATGGAGTAATAGGGAGTGGTTATGGAACGAGTTAATGAAGTGAGGTGAAAACAAATCAATGAGTGAAAATACTGCGGAGATTTTTTTACAACGGATTCAAAAATCATCATTAAATGATTTGGTTGGGTGACGTAAGAAAATCAAACACTTCAGCCTTTTAACCGCTTAAATGATGATCGGGTATAGAATTTGAAATGAAGGATTTTTATCCAAAGTTTTGCGGAGGGTATATTTGGCATGATCAATAAAAATAATCAAAACAACTTTTCGAATGATTCATAACTAAAACTATACTAAAGTTTATGATATGCCATTATAATCAAAACTTGTTACCTTTGCTTTTCATCTACTTTTTGTGGTCTTCATATACTTTGTTCTCCTCTGGAAACCATTACTTTGTGAGTCTTCATAATCCTTCTTGATTTTGCTTGTTCATGGATATACTGGATCATCTTGTTGCAATTCAAATGTTTGTTGATCAGTGCCTTCAGGATCTGTAGCTGCGGAATGACTGTCTGGCTGCGGAAAGTTTGATTAGCTGCAGAATGTTTGTTTAGCTGCAGAATGTACCTGTAGATAATTTTAATCATGGAATGGAGTGGTTTGGAATATACATGGAATATTTTATGGAATGGGTGAAGATAGATGATGAAACATGGTATAATGGAATATGTATGAAGTGAATGATGGAATGGGATGGATTACAATTTATGAAATGGAGTGGAGGAATATAAGAAATGGCCTGCAATCCATGACATGTGTTATTCATTTGCGGAAAAACATCAAACTTTAAATTTTGATATGGAAATGAGGTGGATGAAGTATGGAATAAGATGAATGAAATATGGAATGAAGTGAAGTATGAATGAATGAATGAAATGGAGTATGGATGGATAAGTAAATGGAATGAAATGAAATGAGATGGATCATAAGTGCAATGGATCTGAACTTATGATTTTGTAACAACTGCTTGCAGAAACAAAATGGAAAAGTTAGAGTGTCAGAAAGACTCTGATTTTCACCCTATCTTTTCTGTATAAACATGCCAATCAATGATTGGTTTTCATGTTTATACTTTATTTATTATTATTATTATTATTATTTTTTTTTGAAAGAAATGCTTCAGAAAATTCAATCAAGTTGATGAAGAAGAAAGATTCTTCACTGTTTTCCTGGAACTTCTTGACAAATTCTTCTCTTGAGAGTGGTTTGTGATACAGCTTCAATCTATGACCATTCACAAGAAAAGTGACCTCTTCTTCATCTATTGTCCTAATTTTTACTGCTTCATTGTCAAAAATTTCAACAATTTCATATGGCCCAAGCCAATGTGTTTGAAATTTACCTTGAAAATCCTTGAATTTTGAATCAAACAAGAGAGCCCAATCACCTTCTTTGAACTTCTTCTCTTTGATGTACTTGTCATGCCATCTAGTCCTTTGCTATTGGACTAGACTTGTTTTCTGAACTGCATCTTGTCTGATCTCATCCAATTCATTAATTTGCTCCAGTCTATGCTTTTGTGCCTCCGTTAAATCAAGTCCTAGCTGAACTGCCATTTTGAAAGTTTGAATCTGGAACTCTATGGGAAAAAAAACTTTCTTTCCATAAACAAGCTCATAAGGAGTATGGCCTGTTGTGTTTCTCCATGTAGTTCTATAGGCCCACAAGGCTTCAGGAAGCCTATCTACCCAATCTCTTCTATGTAAATGAACAGTCTTTGTTAGGATTCCTTCGATGACCTTATTAGTAGATTCCACTTGACCATTTGCTTGTGGATGATAAGGAGTAGATTTTCTATGCCTGATTTTGTATCTCTCCATCATTTGTTCCACTAGCCTTGATGTAAATTGAGCTCCTTGATCTGTAACAATTTCCCTTGGAACACCAAAACGAGTAAAAATATCCTCAAAAAGAAAAGTAACTACAGATGATTCATTAGCAATAAGTAATGGTTTAGCTTCTACCCACTTAGTAACATAATCAGTGCAAACTAATATGTATTTCTTTTGTCTTGATGGAGGACTAATAGGTCCTACAAAATCCAAAGCCCATTTTTCAAAAGGTTCAATGTGTACCTGAGGTTGTAATGGCATCTCACATGAAGGAGAAGGTTTCCCTACCCTTTGGCAACTGTCACACCTTTTGACATACTCTTTAGCATCTTTAAACAAGGATGGCCAATAATATCCTAAATTAAGGATCTTATAGGCTGTCCTCTTATCAGCAAAGTGTCCGCCACAAGGTTCATCATGACATGCTTTGAGAATCTCAGGCATCTCATCTTCCCGAACACATCTCCTAATGATCAAATCTGGACCTGTCTTGTACAACTCATTAGCAACCCATGAATATTTTGCACTGTCATAAATGATTTTTCTTTTATCTCTTGCATTCATTATTAAAGGAAATTTTCCTGAAACTAAATAATTAGCAATGTCAGCAAACCAAGGAGTTTGAGTAGAAATTGCAAAAAGATATTCATCAGGAAATTGATCTTCAACTGGAGTGTCATCTTTAATGTTTTGGAGTCTAGATAGGAAATCAGCTACTGTGTTTTGTTTTCCAGGCCTATCTAGAATGGTAATGTTGAATTCTTGTAAAAGCAATAACCATCTTATGACTCTGCCATTAGTAATTGATTTGCTCATTAAGTATCTAATTGCAGAATGATCAGTGTGAACAAAAGTTTCATAGCCTGTTATATAGTGTCTAAATTTGTTTATGGCATGAACAACAGCTAAAAACTCTTTTTCAGTTACAGTATAGTTTAACTCTGCAGGAGTCAAATTTTTACTGGTATAGTAGATGGCATAAGGAATCGGGTCTTTTTGTCCCAATACTGCTCCTAGAGCTGTATCTGAGGCATCTGTTGAAATATGAAAAGGTAACTTCCAGTTAGGTCCCCTTAAAATAGGTGCTTCAGAAATTTTTGTTTTCGGGGTTTCAAAGGCTAACTGGCAATCAGAATTCCATTTGAATTCACAATCTTTGGTAAGTAATTTGAAGAGTGGAGATGCTATCTTGGTGAAGTTTTCTATAAACCTCCAATAATATCCTGTAAATCCTAGAAAACTCCTAGCATCTTTTTGACAACTTGGAATAGATAAGTTAGAGATGAATTCAAATTTTGACTCATCAACTCTAATCCCATCCCCTGAAATGTGATGCCCCAAAACAATACCTTCAGTAAACATCATGAAACATTTCTCATGACTAAGTGAAATATTTTCTTCTTGACATCTCTTTAAAACTTTTTCCAAGTTTGCTAAGGCTTCTTCAAATGTGTTTCCATAAACTGTGAAATCATCCATATATACCTCTACACAATCATGTATTAGATCTAAAAAAATTCCTAATACTGCCCTTTGGAATGTTGCAGGTGCATTGCATAATCCAAATGGCAATACTCGGTAAGCATAGGTACCCCAAGGACAGGTAAATGTGGTTTGTCTTGATCTTCAAGTGCTACTTGGATTTGATTGTAACCACTAAACCCATCTAAGAATGAGAAGTACTTTTTGCCAGCTAATGTATCTAACACTTGATCTATGAAAGGTAAGGGAAAATGGTCTTTAAGAGTAGCTTTGTTTAATTCTAGGTAGTCAATACATACCCTCCATTTACCATTTTTCTTTGGCACAATTACCAAAGGAGAAACCCACTGACTATCTGAAATAGGATAGATAAAGTTGACATTCAACAATTTCTACAATTCTTCTTTAACAATCTCCCTAAGATTTGGATTCATCCGTCTTTGAGGTTGTCTGATTGGTTTACAATTTTCCTCTATGTAGATGTGATGAGTGCAAGTCTTGGGGCTTATCCCTTTCATATAAGTGTACTCCCATGCATATGCAGAAGAATGTCTCTGTAATATCTTGACTAACTCTTCTTGTTGAGATTTTTCTAGGTTCTTGTTTATGTTCAAAGTTTTGCCTGGAAATATCTCACTTGTAGAGCTACCAAATTTATCCATAGAATGAAGAGACATCTGTCTTGATGACAAAAACTCAATGTTGGATCCCTCTTGAAATGGTTCATGTTTGTATTCTGAAGAGGATTCAAAGTTTTCTAGAGTATTCAAAATTTGATTATCTTCACTAATTTCTAAAATTGTGAAGAGAGGTTGTAAATCTTCTTCATCCTCTATCCATTGAGTGTCATCTAAATCTGTAATTGTCCTAGCTGGAGGATATAAAGTGAATTTCTTAGTTGAACTACCATCAGAGATGTACATATCACCGGATATACAACTAATAAAAGCATCAGCTGTAGCCAACCAAGGTCTTCCTAATATAACAGGATGTCCTCCTAGATTATTCTTAGGAGTTAGGATCATGAAATCCACAGGGTACTCCCAAGAATCTAGGGACAATGGAATGTCTTCTATTACCCCATCTGGTTTGATCACAGATCTGTCTGCTAATTGTAATAATGTGGGTGTAAAGAGAAGATTAGGAAGTTTCATTTTATCCATGATTTTTCTACTCATGATATTGATTGCTGCTCCTAAATCAATGAGTGTGTTTTGGATTTCAATTCCATTGATGTGAATTTTAACAACTGGATTTCTTGGGTCAAGATACTTTGGAATAGCAATCTTGCCCATCATAATGTCTGCTATTTTTCCTGCCAGTTGAATTTTCTTTGTTTCTCTTATTCTTTTTCTTGTTTTCTTCATACTCAACTCCTTTATTGTTTTGGCTAAAATTGGAATTTCCTTGATGGCTTGTAATAATGGAATTTTAATGCAAACATTTCTCAGCTCATCTAAGAAATCATAATTAGGCACCATAATTTGTTTTTCTACACCTCTATCAATTTGTAATCTTTCTGGAAAGGGAGGTATAGAAGTAGATGTGGATGGTTGCTCTGATACAGGAGTTGAAATTATTGGATCTTTTTTCTTTAATTTTTCAGTGTTTGGGTCTTGAAAAGATGTATCTTCTTCAAGACTTTTATTCACTCGTAGAGAATCTTCCTCAGAGTTATCTTGTTCTTGTATGATCACAGAAGGTTTCCTCTTTTCAAGTAATCTTCTAGACCTAAGTTGAACATCACTAAGGTCTAAAGGAGTAATTAGATAAGTTGGAAATTGTTGGCCTTCTATCATGTATGTGTTATGAGGATTTTTATTATTGGGGTTTGGTATGGGTTGAGCAGGCAACTGATTTGATTTTTGAGGAAATGGTAATGGAAGTGGTTGATTTTGATGTGGTAGGTTCTGATGATGTTGTTGAAAGTACATTTGAGGATTTTAGGCTAAAAATTTGGGTATAGAATTGGATAGGATGGGTAGATGTGTTAGTCTTGAGTATCTTCCCTTTGAGATTTCTTGCTCCTTGTGCCCAAGCTTGAGTTGATTTAGAAAAAAGGGGCGAGTTCTTTGTAAAATTTCAAGGTGGAGGGGGTTAGTTGTATTTGATCATGGAATCCTTACATTGAGGTCCTTGCAAGGAAGCCTTCAAAGTCTAGTGAGGAAATTTTGTGGAATATTAACTAGGAGTTTCCTCTCCCTAGATAGCTTTTGAGACCAGGAAGAAGAAGGACAATTCTTGGTGTCATATATAAAAACAAATGACAGTCTCACAACTTTTACATCAAAGGAAATTCTCCTCAAGACATCTTTGTACCTACATTTGGTTTCAAGTAAAAATGCTGGCATCAGGGGATTAGCACCTTGTTTGTATCTTAAGTGTCTGTTGTTCCTCAAGACTCTAAGATATCAGATTTGAAATCATCAAGCATATGTCCTATTTCTGACCTACTTACTGTCCCAGAAGCAGACTTACTTGCCCTTGCAAGAGCAGGATCTCTTAGACCTTTTACAGTTTTAGATTTCCCTCTTGAAAGGTTGATACATAACTCAGATATTTCAGGTAATGTGAGCTGTGATATATCCCCTTTTCCCATCATGTTAAGGATATCCAACCTTTCATTCCTAATTGTTTTCAACAAAGAACTTTAGAGTGTCTTGATCTAGTTTTCTAACTTTCTTCTTACTGATGTTGGCAATAATCTCTCCCTATCAAATCTTTAAAGTTTCATCTTTTTGTATCTTAAACACTTCTGAGTTATGATTGATGTTGTACAATAATCCCAAACATCTCTCTAAAATGCTGTTTCATGTGTTCCCACAATGACCTAATAGGCCATGATCAAGCCTCTTGTAAACCCACTTCAATGCTCTTTCAATTATTGAAAGTAGTTGTGATTTGAGCATCTTGTAGTGTCATACAGTTCACAGTTTCAGTTAAATGGAAGGATTTTAGGATCTTGGTTTTGAGAGTCCAAGGAGATTTGGAGGAATGAGAGTGTGAAATGTTTTTCATGGTTGTGTTGGTTTCTTCATCTATTATAGGAAACCCAAAAGAGCTTCCCATTTCTCTTCTACCTCTTCCTCCTTCTGCACCTCTACCTCCTTCTCCTCTACCTCTACCTCTACCTCCAAATAATGTGTGTTCTCCATTAAAGACTCCTCCTCCCCCTTCTTCTGCCATGGTTGATTCTCCTATGGAAGTGGAAAAGTTTGTGTCCCTAACAGGAGTCTTTGGATCTTCTTCTAAGGCAGGTTCAGTGGATGAAGTGGAAGGTTTCTCTAATGGAATATCTGATCTTAGGTCTTCTAGAAGTCTAGGATCAGTAAAGGATGGAATGTGGGTCTGAGTTGAAGGTGTACTAGCTCTTGGTCTAGGTGAAACAAGTGGTGTTCTAGGAATCAAACTTCTGCTTCTGCTGCTTATGAATCTACCCCTTGAGTCTCTCTCTCTACGCATATAATTGTTTTTGGGAGTTAAGAAACAAAGGTTACCTAGTTTTCACTTCCCTGACAACGGCGCCAAAATGTTTGGGCTCAACCTAGTCTCCTAAATTGAGTTCATTTAATTGTCAACCAGGGTTGGTAAACTGCTGAAGTGAAGTGCACTGTATATGCCTAGGTGTTTGTTTCTTACTGCGTTGTGTTTAGTGTTTTATGATTTTTTTGGTATTTTGATGGTTTTATGTTCACAAGGAAAAGAACTAAATGCTGGTGGAAAGAAGCTACTGGTTAAAAACAAAGCAAAGCCTAAGCTATGAATGATAAATGACAAATGCAAAGACTGAAACAGAACCAAACCTAAACTATGACTTAAGCAGAATACAAAGCTTGATAATGACTTCAAGAAAATGAATCACAACATAAACTTAACTTGTCCAATCCATTTATTAAGGATATTTTGGAAGAGCTTGAGGAATGGGCAGCTAAGTGTAAAAATTCTCCTAACTAAACAATTAAACAATCAGCTTATAATGATACAACATCTTATCCATGATTAGAGGTTTGTTGAAACATATTTGGAGAATAACATTGGTAACATCATAAGATCTCTACTCTAAAACTAGCTCCTAATTCTATTATGCAACTTAGTTTAACATCACTAAACCTTACTCAAAAGTTATAGATTTATTTTTAGAGTGGTCTTTTGAGGAAAGGCTTTGTTTATGAAATGGTAAAAAGGTTGCAAATTGTACTCCAGGCCTTGGACTGATATTATCATCTGTTCAGATGATTATGAGTCAATATATGTTTGGAACAAAAGAAGTTTTGTAAATAATTAAGGCCGTGGTATTTAAGTTTAACAACTAATGTAATTTAATATGCAATGGATGACAACTAAATGTGGAATGTAAATACAGTGGGCTAAGCTAGAACTGAACTAGAGTGCTACCAGTCTACAATAAACAGTGCTAAACTAACAAGTCATTATCAAACTTAAAATGAAATAACATAGCATGAATTGAATGCAATTTGACTCCGGAGTGCCCTAACTAAGTTATCATGCAATTAATCTATGGAATTCTACAGCCTATTTTGTCCATCATGAATGGTATTTTGGAAGAGCTTGTTAGAACAATCCTGGTTGTACAATTCAATGCAAATGCAAACATAAAGACTGAAAGCAATTACAATTAAAAACTAAGACATCACAACTATTTCCTACCCATTGTTATGATATTTTGGAAGAGCTTTTTAAGAGTAAGATCAGCTATGCTACTTAGTGTAAACAAGCAACTGAAACTTTCAGTATCACAGTCATGCCTTAGTCATCATAATGATTTTTTGGAAGAGTTTACTAGAATAAGTTCAACTGTGATAATGAACAAAAGAAATTGCAATTAAAATCTATAACACTACAGCCATTTCTCATTCATTATAATGATCTTTTGGAAGAGTTTCTTAGAACAAGTACAACTATAGTGACTAATGAAATTAACTATGAACTCAAACTTCAAAAACGTGAAAACGAACTAAGATACTTATCTAAGTTACGAAAGTAAAGCCGTTCAGGAGGCAGGGGCCCTCTACCACCAGACGGAATCTAACTCAAAATCAACTCAACGCGTTCAAAGCAATGCTGTATTCTTCATTAAAGGAAAATAACTTAAAACAGAGTATTCTCGGTCTTCAGAAAAATAGCAGTCAATCCATGAAATCTAATCAAAATCTAGAGCTTGTCTCTCGGTTTCCCGAGTGCATTTATAACAAATCTTTATAACAGAACTTGCAACAATACGGGGATCATTGTATTTTCATATCAAAATCGTACTAGGACTCTAAATATGGCAGTGTAAAGGGACAAAGGACATCTGGACTGTCCTTGTCCTATTAGAAGTCTGCCTCCTTGAATGAGTTCCCACGTACAAAACCACATCCAAAATTCAGTTCATTCTTCATGGTGAGCAACAAACGTTGAGGACATGATGTGGAATATACCCATGTGTGGATTTTCCTGAGAGGACACCTGGAACATGCTTGAACGTGAAGACAACTGCAGAATTGGTGGTTAGCTACGGAATGTTTGCATTCTGTACTAGTTTCAGTTTAAAATGCATTACAGTGACAAAATCACAAAACTTAGCAAGTTAGCCATGTTATTCATTCTAAAAGTAATTTTAACTAATTTCATTGATCATTTGGGCCTGCGATAACAATGGACAAAGGAAAATGCAGTGAAGTAAGATAAAAGAAAGAACAATCTTGGGGCTCAACAAGTACATTGCAAATCCATGCTTATAACCATGATATAAATAGATTATTAACCATGACATACCAACCATTAAATCACCATAATAACAAGTACAAGTTCTCATAGATTACAATAGGAAAATAACTCTTTTTAATTGATTCAAAAGCCAACCAAGTCAGGGACTTCCACATGCCACCTGACAATAGATTAAGTTGAACCAAATCTTTCTTTCATCCAATCACCCTCATGTCATATTCCAAGCATGAATGTGGGAACTCAAGACATAAGCAGCCAGGGCATCCCAAAGATTAAACCACCTCCACCCTCAGGCTACCACGATCCCACCAAAACCGGTCGAAAGATCACTAAGCCCAAAACAAGCTTAGATGCCTTAGAGTTTCTTCACTAATATCTCGAGGAATGTTTTTGTCTCCACCCAACTATCTAGGGCTTCTTAGAGATTAAACCACCTCCACCCAAAACCCTTGGGAATTTTCCTGAGACCACCTCACTTGGTTTTGAAACCTTATGGAAATCCAAAACTCAACTGAGAAAAGAAATCCCATCACACCATGGCTATCCGAAAATGCCAAGGCAAGGTTGAAATCATTGTCACACCAAGAAAATCCCATGCCAATGACAACAAAATAACCAAATACACAAATGAATGTATCATTATTTCACAAACCAGCCAATAAATCACACATGAAACGTGTTACCTGCAGAGTCTTCATGTTGAAGTTGTTTGATCCAACCATCCTTGCTTGTCCTTGCTTTACTTTCCTTTGCTTGTTTGATTTATTTCTCGTCTTGGTGCTCTTCTCTCTATGAAACTAATTCCAAAGCCAAACTGACAAAAAGGTAAACCAACAAAAGCTATGAACTGATCCCCATAAACCTTTTTATCATTGAGACCTTTATTTTCTTCATTTTCATCTATTTTCCTCTCATGCAGATTTGTGACCCTTCATCTCACTTTTCTCTTATTTTCCTTTATTTTCATAAATATAATGTCAATTAAAGCCTCTTTGCATTTGCAAATGCCTTTTCCAATTTCCTTAGCCATAATAACCCAAAAGTGACACCCACTAGGATGTTTTTCCCAACATTCAACTTGGACTATGTGTCACATGAACTTGGTATTATTCTTTTGCCTTTATTAACTTTATTACATGAAATTTTAACTCTGGGTTGTTACAAGCCCCTCCCCCTTATGGGAAAATTGTCCAGTTGTTATATGACACCTATAACCAACAAAACCAATGAAACCAAAACATACTACCCATTGAGGTTTATAACTTAGCTCGATGCAGTATTTACAATAACAACCTGCTAAAGAGCAAAACCAACATGAAAAACATAACAATATGACAACCATACCACTTATTGGAGCTTTACAACACAGTTCATTGCGATATTTACAATAAAAATTAAACATGTATATGTACATATTCCAAAAATCCTTTGCCTTAACCAAAAAAAACTGAAGGATATGAGGGCCTCGTATAATCATCCATCTTCCATGTAGCTTCATCAAGCCCAAAGTTCTTCCACTGCACTTTAACTTTCTTGATTACTCGGTTCCAGAGCATGAGTTGTTTCCAATACAATATGCACTGAGGTTCTGGCTGGAATTATCCTTTTGGATCCACCTGCAATACAGACTAATCAATCACATGATGAACATGATGCACATATCTCTTAAGTAATGAAACATGGAAAAAATCATGGAATTTCATTGTCGGAGGCAGTGCAAGTTTGTAGGCCACCTGTCACTCCAACCATGATGGAATCATGTTTTCTAGATGTATTCGGAAAACCTATGATGATATCCATGGAAATAACCTCCCATTTCCACTCAGGAATAAAAATCGGTTGCAATAGACCACCTTGGCGCTTTCACTCTATTTTTACCTGTTGACAATCCAAACACCTTGCTATGAACTCAACTAATTCTTTCTTCATATTTGTTAGAGTCTCTTGATATCTCGGATGACCTAAATATGGCTTAACATGAAATTCCATCAAGATAAGCTTCTTGAGCTCACCGTTGTTTGGCACATAGATCCTATTCCTAAATCTCACCAAACCATCTGCCATGAGATTATAAGCTACATCCTGATCACATCTACCCTGTTGTTGTAACTTATGCTTAAAATGTTGGTACCTATCATACTATTGTCCTGGCTATAAGGTTTGATCCTCTAAATTTCTCCCATATGAACTCATAGTGACTATGTGATTTACCTGCACTCTTCTGCTAAGAGCATCTGCAACTCTATTCTCCTTACCCTTAGTGAACCTGATCTCGAAGTAAAACTCACTGAGTGTGGCCAACCATATAGCTTATCTGACATTCAGATTAGGTTATTCAAACAAGTATCTCAACGCATTATGATCTAAAAGAAATTTCACTTACTAAGTTTCACATACAACTGATTCTCTCTTAGCAATATCAACACTACTGCTAGGTGTTCTGCATGTTCTTCCTTATTCTTAGAGTATACCAATATTTCATCAATGAATAATATCACAATATTTTACACATAATGACACAAAAAATTATTCATCAAACACATCAAAGTAGACGGAGCATCAGTCAAATGAAAATGAACCACAAGAAACTCATAATTTCCCTACTCAGTCCAAAATGAAGTCTTGTATATGTCCTCTTCTTTGATGCATACCTGATGATATACTTATCTCAAACCAATATTCAAGAACACTGATGCCCTCTTCAACTAATCAAACAAGTGATCGATATGAGGCAATGTACTTTTTCTTAATGGTTACCTTGTTCAACTGTCTATAATCAATACACAACCTGAGAGTACCATCCTTCTTCTTCCCAAAAAACATTGGTGCACCCCAAGGCAACATACTTGGCCTTATGTATCCCTTCTCGAGCATTTCCTTAAGCTGCAACTTCAATTCCACCAATTCCATAGTGCTCATCCTGTAAGGTGCCTTTTATGTTGGTGTTGATCCTGGTACCAACTCAATAGAGAAATTTACTTCCTTGTGAGGCAATAAATTTGAAATATCTGCTGGAAACACATCCTAATTACTACAAAACTAGTTACCTCTTCAAGACTTCCGCATCCTCAACATCGTTACCTTTATCACTATAAATATGCACTACAAACAATATTCACCCTTAACTGCAACTGTGCTTTGCCTACATATTTGTAACCATTCTTACTGATGTAGGCTTCTTCTTACCCTACAAGATTCTCTTTTATCCATCATCATCCAAACACACGATAGCCTTCTCATAAAAATCCACCTTAGTTCTATGAAGGTACAACCAATCCATAACCAGGAGCATATTGTATGATCCCAATGGAAGTAAATTTAGATGTGTTGATGTAGGCATACCCTTCTGGTCAAATGCACAAGATCTTACCCAATGATGAACTCTTTTCTTAGTACTTATAGCCAATTGTGCCAACCAAGACTTTGCATGGACTTCTTTTCTCAAACCACAATCATCCACCAGGTCATTGTTAACACAACTATAATTAGATCCAGGGTCAATAAAAATAGAAACAACTTGATCAAAAAGCTTACCTTCCATCTCAATGATGGATTTTTGGTGCTCCACATGCTTGTTATCAAATGTTGCACATGTACGAGGAATTCTCTATCCAACATCCCCAACTGTCTTTGCTTCTTGAGCACTGTATATTTGAGGTATTCTTCCCTAATACAACAAACAATCCTTCTTGTGATGCTCTTTGCCACATATCCAACACTGCAAAAGTTCCTTTCCACTACCTTTATTCTGATTCTCTCTAGGCTGAGGTCCATGTTCCTTCTCTAATGTATTAAACTTTTTATTAGGAGCAAGATTTTCCTTCTCACCTGCATCTTGAGGTATTCCCTGCTTTGGTGGCCACTTTCCTTTAGTCTTGTCATTCCCTTTCCAACCCTACTTAGACTCGACTTACACTTTGATTTCTCATACCAGTGCTTCAACTTTCCAATGACTTCCTCCAGCGAACAAGGTTCATCATACTCAATCTGGTCCTTTAATTTTAATGGTAGTCTATTGATGAACCTTTGAAATTTTGTCTTCTCATCCTTAAGATATGACACGTACCTCAACAACTCCTGGAACTTAGTCATTTACTCCTCATATGTCATAGATCCCATCTTCAACTCCTAGAAATATGATCTGAATCTGAATGTTATTTTTGCTGTGCTAATTTCATCTTCCTATTTATAATTAGTTTGATGATCTTATGCTTCATGTGCATAGGTTTCCTTGGTGTTTGTGAGTGTTAAAACAAATAAATGATCAAGTTTTTGTGTTTAATTCATGAGCATAAAACATAAAAAACAAATGTTGAACAACAACAATAACAAGTACAAAAAGCCATCACAATTGATCCATTAACATAATGTTTTGATGAAGGAGTTCACCCCTCCTGGGCTACATCTCCTTGGTCCAGCTTCCATGGCTTGGGCCTCTATATTAGCTCAAAAGTGAAAAAAATGTTGTTTACAATAACCTACTGCTCTTGAAACCTGCTTCAATGTGTTGAAAATGTCAAAATCATTCAGAATAGCCTCTTCTTGTTCTCAATTTGGTCGAAATTTGCCAAATATATGGCCAAAACAGTTTGGCCTAGTAAGCTGCCTCCAAAACTGGAGAAGACTCGAGTTAGCCCCGCCAATTATGGAGGTCCTCCGAAGTTGGAAAAATTCACCAAATGAACTTCTAAGATAATGACAAATTAATTAATTCATAAGCTGGTTTAACTGTGTGTTTAGACCGTGTTAAGCGCGTTGAGAACTGGCGCTGCAGTGAGGTTATATGGTAAAGACATATGGGGAGGGTGTTGGCCCATGGGCCTGGCCCCCTCCTTTCCGCCATCGGAGTAACCAATGAATATCAAATAAAATTCGTGCGCTATAAGGTTAAGAAAAAGAGTGGTGGTGTAGTGGTATGCTGACGCACTGGTGCGGGGGAGGTCGTGGGGTCGAGCCCTGACCTCCGCCCTTCCACCAGTTAATAATTTTTCTCCACCGTATTACGATACTATACCAACCTTTGAATATATTGGACCATTCAGACTTTGATATAATATGCCTCATATTATATAGTTAATCCAACCTTAGGATATATGCAATACATGATATATGTATGCCCAAATAAATTCGACCATATAACATATGAATTCGACCATCCACCATGGTCCACCAGAAGAGGCACGTAGTGGCCCCTGGCTGCTCCACATGTCCACCCCTGGTTGGACTATTCCAGCCTTAAAAAATAATTCAAATTTAACCTTAGGAGAAAATATAAAAAAATGTCACCTTCAAAACTAGTTGGCAAATCCTGTAGTGACACTTGTCATAGTGTCATTAGGCAAACTGAAGAATATTCCCATAATATATTTAAATTTGCTAACTGGGCTGCCATGTCACCAATTTGTCACTTCTGCAAATGTTTTAGCTATTTAGGAAAACGAACAACAGGCTCTATCTTCTTCGTCCGGACTCTGTTTTCAACGAAACTAATTAAGCCAAATTCTTGGCGACGAGCTCTACGTTGTCGTTTAGTTTTCAATCAATTTTGAGCACTTTCATTTTTTAGATTTTACACTGAGCACCTGATCATTCCTCCCCACTAGAAGCCTTTTGGATCCCAAAAGATATGTTATTACTGATCATGTGGATGAGGGTACTATTCCCTCACCCTTCCAGTCTCAATCCACTGAAATTTTCCCATTTTCATCAAATTGATATTTTGACAAAAAATTAACTTTTTCCTTAACTCTTGCGACCCTCTCTTGCTATTGTTGACCTCGTCATGCTGCAATTTCCCTGAACTTGCAGAACAACAAGATATTCTTGCAGAAACCAACTTGTTCCTACTTTTGTCATGATTCAAAGGAAACTTAAAAACTGTCTCATCTTGCACACTATCATCATGGCGATTCTTAAATGATCTTGCTTTATACTTGCGTCGACTCTTAACCAAGTCTCTTCGCCATTTCCATGACCCTTTGGAAACAAAAAACAAGCATTGTGGAACCCTTGCCTTCTTTGTAAATTGATTGGTCGCTTTTTCTTTGACCTTTGCACTCTCTTGCACCAACATCTTGTTTCCAACATTGCTCAACACTGATGTTGACTACTGCAAATTTGTCACATCTTGTTTACCTCCTTTCAAAGGCAAGCTGTTAGAGTCCTGAAACATATCATTACAAGCATAAGCAACTTTAATGAAATCAAAATTTTCATTCGATGCATCTTTTTGAAATGTTTGATTCAAAAATCTTTATGTTTGATCATTAACAATGTCAAATTATGACTTGCATTCACTATCCACTTCATTTCTCCTGCATGTATAAGAGACAAACTTGTCTTCTTCTTATGCACTCTAACTATGTACTCAATTCCATATTTAAAAAAGTGATACTTATTCTCATGGTGATGAAATACTGATTTTATATCATAAAGATATGGAGTTCCTAAAACAATACCTAATATCTGAAGGGACACCACAACAAGTTCAACTTCATCAAGAAAGTTTTAATTGATGGCGAATCTTAGTATGCACTTCCTTGTAACTTGCAATTTTGCATTCTTGCATATCCACCCTAAATGATAAGGTCTTGGATGTCTAATAGTTTCAAGGTTTAGATGATTAACCAAGTCTTCTGAAATCAAATTAGCTTGTGACCCACTATCAAAAAGTGTGTCAATATTGGTATGTTTAGAAATGACTCTAGTATGGAAAAGTTCAATTCATGTATCTTCACCTTGAGTGACATTGGAACAATTTGAAGAACTAGTGTTTGCTATGTGTTTACCTTTCAAACCCATTGCTGTAATAGTTTTTTAATCTCCTGGATCTAAACCTAAGTCATGTTCAATTAGTGCAAAAATTTTCCCCTTCTCTTTCGCTTTCAGTTTGTTTGGCTTCAATTCTGGATGAAGTTTCCAATAGTGGTCTTCGTCATGGCGAGTCTTTGAATAGTGTTTGCATGTGAGTTTTTATTTCTCTCTTTTGATAGAGCTATTTATTTTTCCTCTTCCATAAAAATTTCCCTGTCCTTTGCCCTCACTATCACTTTTCTGATCTATGTTCTATTTCCCTCTTGCTTCTAAATGTGTGGTGTTATCACTCAAATTGAACCTTAGGCTGAAGAAGGCAATTTCTGAGGTAACCTCAAACCATGCTTAGCCAAGTAGATAGCCCTAATAGGTCAGGAGAGGGCTCTCTCTGTATATATCACAACCAATATAACCGAGGAAATAAGATATTAGGCTAGGTATAGTGGCTCAGGGTTTTGATTTTGATTATATAGGGTTTTGCTGGATTAGGAGGAGTCAAACAGTCAGGGCAAGGAAATTAGGTCAAGATTTGCAGGGTGTTCTATGGGGCAATGTAGGTACAATGTTTAGAACTTTAGGGTTTTCAATGGATGGGATGATTAAGACAGGTGAGGAGCTAGAAATATCATGGTGAACTCATGAATTCTTTCTAAACTAAAGAAATTACAAACTGTGAATATTTACCGAAAACATAGCATAACAATTATGGATTCTGTTCATATAACTTGAAAACATTCACTTGATATGATGCATGAAATAAAAAAGACATTCTAACATATGAGAAAAAAAAAAGAAACTGAAACTAAACACTATACCACATGGATCCCATAAAAATAGCTGCAAATTTGATTAATTTCCAAGCCAAAACTGATACAAAAGTATGTCTCTTGAGAAGCCAAACCTCCAAATGAGTCCAACCATTACAATGACTGAGAAAATACATCATATAGACCTCAAAACCACTCTCGCTAGCCTCAAGGAGTCGAATCCATGAGATAGTAATCAGTTTCACCTAATGCAAACAAGAAATTGAAGACTAGGAAGACCCAACAATTTGCCTCTAAAAGAGAGGAAACTGATTCATTTGACCTCTAGAGGACTCACCTAATGTGTCTACCTTAGATAAAGGTAAAAACATGAAATTTACATTGATCATGACCATTTACATCAGTAATTCCTTCATTTTACCAAATTAAAATTCAAATTGGAGTGAAACTTCAAAATTTGCTGAAGATTGTGAAAAGTGCATTTTCTTGCCAAATGCGCAGTGCCCACGTAGGAAAAATGGCCTTTGTTCAAGCAAATTTTGAGTGCCTTTCTAGTGTCCAAATAAGCTTCATGATAGCTCATTGGAAAGCTCTCTGAGTCTAGTTTCCAAATATAGCTCTAGTTTCCAAAATGGTTCTCATTTTCTATGTCAAAGAGTCAATCTCCCAAGACTGGTAAATGCACAACGACCAGGTCAAAAAGGAGGTAGAAACATGAAAATTTGGTAGTTTTTTGCACTTTTGAGGGACTAGTTTCCTCCAAATTTTCTGAAAATTTCTAGGGTTGATGTATTCATCATTATAAACATGATGGTGGTGGCCATTTTTCATTTTGAGGCCCCAAAAAAGAGCGCAGCGTCCAGGTCGCTACGCGTTTGGCATAATTTATGCATGCCAAAAAGACTCAAAAAATAAAAAAATGCACTAAAGTGCTAAGTGTACCAAAAATTTTCCAAAATTGTGAGGGTACTTGCTTATAAAGTGCTTGAGGCATGAAGAGACACCTCAGAAAGTATATCTAACCTCTCCTTCTCCTCTTGCTTAGTCAAACTTTTAATTTTAGCATGGGCTCGTTTGAGCTTGGCCCTTGCAATATTGTTCTTCATGGCGTAGTGCTTTGCCATTTTCCTATGAATGTCATTGTACTTGTTTGCCTTCTCTATCAACCTCTCCAAATGAAATTTTTCTCTATCAATTCATGATTCTCTGTCCTTGCTAATCTCTAAGGCAAGCAACTCACTTGAAGTGAGCTGCTCTGCCAACTTGGCTTCTCTCTGTCTTTCCCGAGCTAAAGCTATTTCTAGCCCTCTAGTCTTTGGTTTCTCTCTTGGAGGCTGATCCTCCTCATCATCAATCTCAACAAATATTTCCAAGGTCTCCTGCAACAAGGCCTTGGCCTTTTCTACCTCTCTTTGTGCTTTGATGGTCCTGACCTAATTGATGATTTATTTAGCTTTCAGCTGCTGATTTTCGTGCTCAAGAAAATCAATCACATATTTTCTCTGTTAAGATTAGCCTGAAGTTCACTAATATTTTATTATTTTTCTTTGATTGCTGCACTTATGATTTTTCCCTCATCTTCCTCATCGAGGTCAATCAGCTGAAAGTCTTGCTTTGTTTCATGTTTATCCTCCTGCTCATCAATGATTGTCTCTTTAGCCTTTTCCTTGCCTTTGTCCACCTGTTTTGTTGATGAAGAAGACATGGCCCCTTTCACTCCAAGTGAAGCAAACACATGCCTGTAGCCTCTCTGATAAGTCTTGCGAAATGGCTCAACATCAATCAAATTAGCCCAAGTTTCCTCAATGTCCTCCTCACTGCTTGATGACTCAGAATCATGATGTGATGACGATGAAGGGTTATAGAAAGGTGGTGAAGAAGGATCAACATGGAGTGAATGAAACTGACTTGGTGATGATGTATGAGCAGTAGGCTGAGATGGAGGAGTGGATATGGGAGGATGAGATGATGAGGGGATACTCTGCTCATGTTGACTAGGTGAGGTAGTAAAAACTTCATTTGCTATGAATGTGTCCCATGGAATGTTCTTTTGCTCAAGTTGATGCATGACTATCATCTTGATGAGAGAGTGGTGGAAAATACTTTGCATATGATGATTATAATCCCTCTTTTGTACAATGTATGCCATATTTTCAATGCTGCGGGAGAGATAGTAAGGTATGTGAAGCATTCTGACTCTAGTGAAGTGCACGAGGAGTCAGATATGATCTGAATAGAGTCGAGATAACCTTCCCTCATAGGTGAAGTATTTCATGATTATCTTCATCATAGGGACATATCGGTCAAGAAGATGAGAGAAGGGGAAAATAGTCTTTTTTTTTCATCCTTATATATAGGTTTGAGATATGGTTCATAGTAGCTTTGATCAAGGTTTCCTTGTTTAAACCATTTATCTCCCACATTAGGGATCCCTGTAGCAGCCGCAATGGCATTAGTGGAAATGGTAAAAGTAACCCCAGCAAGAGTGACCTGCCTATCGTGAAGATTGGTAATGAACAACCTTGTCAACATAGGGTGATACTGAATCTACTGCACTTTCTCACAAAACTCAAAACAACCAACATGTTTAAAACATGACACAGTGAGGGGAGAATCCATGAGCTCTTTTGCGGTTAATGGTTCATATATGATGATTTTCCCTCCTTTCTTACTCTTCTTTGGTGTTTGTTCCTCACTGACACTTCTATCCTCCTCTTCAGAAATTTTGAATTTGAATGTTTTGGAAACCCTAGGGTAAATGGAATGAGATGAAGGGAGTGAGAGGTGAAATGAATAGCTTAGGAAAATGGAGGGAGTGAATGTAAATGAAAACCTAGGTCTATGAGAACCCTAGGATTTAACAATGTTTATGACTGATATGTATGTAGGGACATGAATATGAATATGATGCATGAAAAATGGGAAGGAAATGAAAACTAGGGTTTCATAGAAAAAACACTTCAAATTTCTTATGAAACACCAAATATTTTAGAGGAGAGGTGTCTTAGGGTTCACTTACTGTTTTAAAGCCCTTTAAAGAAATTTATGAGGAAATAAAAGCTTGCTGGAGGTTGTGAAACCCTTTTAAACCCTGCCTGTGAAAACACGCAATGTCCTAGAGGAACGCGTAGCGCCCGGGAAAACGCACAACGACCAAGGGTAAACGCACAACGCCTGTGTAAATTGGTCAGGATTTTTCGGGAAAATGCACAACACCTAAGGATAAACGCGCAACGTCTAGGCAAACATGCAGCACCTAGGTGCAAACACACATCAACCCTGAAATTTGACTCAAAATGCTCAAAAACTTGAAATTTCTCCTTTGCTGGAAACTCCTGATGGTTGAATGGAAACAATGAATTGCTTTGAGGTGTTTGAAAGGATTTATAGATTTAGTGGTTTTGAATTTTTAATTTGAATAACCCACTTTTCCTATGTTCACTTTTCCCTTTGGACTTTGGCACTGATACTCTTTTTCTTTTTGTCTTTTTGGCATTTTGCAGTTTGATCAAGTCATGGAGATTGGATTTGTTTGCTCCATTTAGGCCGGACATGATTGTATTGACAGCTTGGGATAAATTTATTACATATGAAAACATAAAATTACATTTGGAAAAATATAAATAAATTACATATTGAATTTTATATCAAAATGACATTTTGATATAAAAATCATTAAAATAAAAAATTACAACTCTGAAAACATGATAATTACATCATGATGATCTTATTTAGTCCCTCTCATATATGTTTTGACCTCATCTAAAATGAAGGAATGACCTTGAGAAATATAAAAACCTAATAACCTAATGGGACTGCTTTAGACTTGAATTTCATGCATGAGATTTGATTTAAAAGATTTCCAGGTGAAAAGAGCATTTCCATAGGTGTTGTTATGCTCAAGGAGACATGAGAATGAGTCAACCAATATGATCTTCTGAGGGAGAATGAAATTTATTGACAAGGAAAATCACCAGTGGAACAATTTTATATCATGACCTAATGGAATGATTGAAAAATTATTCAGAGTGGGACACCTAAGATGCACATGCAAAATGTGTTTTGATCCCTGGTGGAAGTATGCAAATGCTGACACTAACATGTGGCTTGAACGCAAACCTCATCTAAGTTTTTGGGATTGAACATGAGAATAGTGTGCCTAAGGTAACTATGCAAACCCCCAATGTACTTTAACAAAGTTTCTTGAGAATTTAAATTAATACCCAAAATAAGAGCTCTTCTCCTAAATTCACGAGTATAATCTTGCACACTTTGCCCTTTCAATTCTGTAAAATTTTTCCAGTTCATAATAGCCTTTTGTACGTAATATAGTGGATAAAATTTCCTTTTAATGGCAGCAATAAAACTTGACCAAGACATAGAGATCTTACCATAGTTTTTAATATCTTCTTGAGTCCTTGCTTCCCACCATACAAGTGCAGATCCTTCCATCCTCAAGGAAGCCAATTGAATCTTTATGTCATCTTCATGAAGTTTCTGAATCTTGCAATACACCTCCAATTGATGTATCCAATTATCAAGCCTCTCTGCATTTACCTCGCCATTATACATTGGAAGCTCAAATTTGACATCAAGTTTGAGTAAGGGAGTTTTTACTTTTTTGGTCTTTGAGTGAGTACGTGTGGTTTTGGCTATAGAAGTGGAAGATGATGCTGATGGTGGTGATGAGGATGCAGATGAATATGGTGGAGATGGAGGAGGCTTTTCTCCACTTCCCTTTGAATTCCTCTCTTCATCCTTCTTGTCCCTCTCTTCAAAGAGGATCCTAACCCTTTCAGTCAGTTCATAGAAAGCCTTCTTATATGCTTCATCTTCTGAAATACCTTCAGTCTGTCCAAAACCTGACATGATGGCTATGGATTCAAGCTTAGCTTCTGGTGCTTGTACCTCTTTAATCTCAACTTCTAGAGATAAAACTTGAGGTGCTTAAAGTGTAGTTGTGAGTGAAACTTTGGGTGGAGATGGTTCCCTTGTGGCTCTCCTTCTTCTGGTCCTAATCTCAGACTAGCAACCAATATTTTCCCTTCTCCTCTATGCAATTTTAACCTTCTAAGCATCACAAATTTCCAACTATTAAAACCCTTCTTGCACAAAACTCAAGAAAATCAAGCTAATAACCTTTGCAACCTTTCAACCAGGTTATGATACCAACTTGATCTGAATTTGAATGTTAGTTTTGCTATGCTAATTTCATCTTCAGATTTGTAATTAATTTGCTGATCTTATGCTTCATGTGAATAGGTTTCCTTGGTGTTTGTGAGTGTAAAAACAAGTAAATTATCAAGTTTTCATGTTGAATTCATGAGCTTAAAACATGAAAAACAAATTCTGAACAACAGAAATAACAAGTACAACAAACCATCATAATTGATCCATTAACACAGTGTTTTAATGAAGGATTTCACCCCTCCTCGCTACATCTCCTTGGTCCATCTTCCATGGCTTGGGCCTCTGTATTAGCTCAAATGTGCAAAAAAATATTGTTTACAATCACCTACTGCTCCTAAAAATTGCTTCAATGTGTTCAAAATGTCAAAATTATTTAGAATAGCCTCTTCTTGCTCTCAATTTGGTTGAACTTTTCCAAAGATATGGCCAAAAAAGGTTGGCCTAGTAAACTGCCTCCAAAACTAGAGAAGAATCCAGTTAGCCCCGCCAATTATGGAGGTCCGCCGAACTTGGCGAGATTCCGCCAACCGAACTACTAAAGACATATGGGGAGGGGGCTGGCTCGCAGGGCTGGGACCCTCCTTTCCACCGTCGGAGTAACCATTAAATATCAAATAAAATTTGCGTGCTATAAGGTTAAGAAATGAAGTGGTGGTGTAGTGGTATGCAGACATGCTGGTGCAGGCGAGGTCACGGGGTCGAGCCTCTACTTCCACCGGTTAATATTTTGCTCCACCGTAAAATAATATATCAACCTTTGAATATATTTAACCATTTGTACTTTGATATAATATGCCTCATATTATATAGTTAATCCAACCTTAGGATATATTAAATACATAATATATGTATTCCTAAATAAATTATAACATATAACATATGAATTCGATCATCCACCTTGGTACACCAGAGGGGGCACGTGGCGCCCCATGGCTACACCACGTGTCTTCATCTAGTTGGACTGTTCTAACCTTAAAAAAATATTCAAATAAACTTAGGAGAAAATATAAAAAAATTTCACCTTCAAAACCAGTTGTCGAATTCTGTAGTTACACTTGTCATAGTGTCATTGGGAAAACTAATGAATATCCCCAGAATATATTTAAATTTTCTGACTGGGCTGCCATGTCACCAACCTGTCACTTCTGCAAATTTTTTAGCTGTTTAAGAAAATGAACAATAGGCTCTATCTTCTTCATCCAGACTCTGTTTTTGACGAAATGAATTGCGTCAGATTCCTAGTGATGAGCGATTCAATGTCGTTCAGTTTGAAATCAATTTTGAGCACTTTCATTTTTGATATTTTACATTGAGCACCTGATCAAAATCCTTAGACTTTCGGTCATAATACCTCTCTGAAAAGTATTTCTTCCCAAAGAGTCTCTTGAATTCATGCCAACTCAACTAATCTATCCTAATGTCTCTGATGCGCTTCAAATATTCTCACCAGATGTTTGCTTTCCCTTTGAGACTAAAAATTTATACTGGCCTTCATATTCTCTGTATAACCATGTAGCTCAGAGAAATTCTTCATTCCAAGCAACTATGCCTATACATCATCCAAATTATTCAATTCTCCATTGAATGTAGGAGGCTTTGATTTCTTGAAATCATATGATAATATCCTATCTCACTCCTTATATAAGGATGATAGCGACAATGACCATGATACATGTCTGAACCTGAACTATAATATAACCCATAATCACTGCCTCTCATGTCAAGTGTATCCAAGAAGCTACCATCTATGAGTGTATCATCCTTGTCTAACCTATGACCTCCATAATACCTACTACCATATGCCCCATTAATCCTATCCTCTTTTCCATAACTAATCTGTGGTTGTCCCTATCTCTGCAAATATGAAAAACTCTGAAGGATCACCACATTGACATCTGCTTGTTTTTCATGTGCCCTGGAAAGTATTTCCTATGACTGAATGATTTTGTCACTGTCCACCTTGAAACTTATAATTTATGCCTTTAAACTCCTCAAACTGTTTTTTTATGTCAGGAGAGTACTCATCTCTTGGTAGTTCATCTGATTTATAAGGAGAGTCTCATGAACTGTAATCCACCATTCTACTAGTAATGTTTGATCTTCTTCTTCCTGCAAACATATAATGTCAGTTAAACCAAATATAAACATAATCAACATACCTCAGTGAAGTTTAGGGGAGGATATCTTGTCTGCTATTATGAAAACATCTTCGAAAATAGAAGAAAAGAGAGATCAATGCCTTAGAAATCAACCATTTCGAGGGGGCAACCTCCTTTACATTACATAAAAGAAAATTTCTTGGATGATACAAAAGAAAAAAACCTCCTTTCTCTATATGGGATTCCATGGGGTCACAATATAATCCTAGCCGACCTAACAATAATAATGTAAGGGCACAACAATAATAATAGAGACTTTCTATGGGGCACAATAATAACAATATGGGGGCTACAGGGCCACAACAATAACAATAAGGGGGATACACTAACAACAATAAGGGGGATACACTAACAACAATAATGGACTAAACTAGTAATATATGGATCTAACATGCCCCTCTCCTTCAAAATAGTGTTGTACTCACTGCTTGAGTAGCTTTGGATGCTTCTGTATAAAATTCTCATCCTCCCATGTGGACTCTTCAGTGGGTACGTTCTTCCACTTGATGAGATACTCTCAAATTGATTGATTTCATAGTTGTCGAGTTCTTGTTTCAGTGACTGCTTCAGGTTCCAATATGATTTTTCCTTCCTCATCAAGTTCTGGAAATATTGTTTGAACTGGAAGTTTTTCACCTATAACCTTCTTTAAGCATGAAACATGGAAAACTGGGTGCACTCGAGACGAATTAGGAACCTCCAATTTGTACGCCATAGTACCAATATTTTACAACACCTTGTAAGGACCATAGTAATTTGGTGATAAATTATTATCCTTCTTATCTTACTTGAGGGAAATTTTCTTGTATGGTTGTAGTCGTAAAAATACCTAGTCTCCTACATCAAAACTTCTCTCCCTACGATTTTGATCTGCCCGTTGTTTCATTCGATTTTGTGCCAAATTTAGGTTATCCTTTAAGAGTTGGAGAACTTGTTGTTGATGCTCGAAGTGATCTTCCACATCTTGAACATTATAATTTTCTCTTAAATATGATATGATGGACGATGGATGATATCCATAAAGTGCCATAAATGGGTTCATTTTTGTTGCAGTATGGAAGGAAGTGTTATACCACCATTCAGCCATAAGTAACCACTTGACCCATTGTGTTTTTTTATCAGATACAAAACAACGAAGATACCCTTCCAAACATTTGTTCACTATATTAGTTTCCCAACAGATTGAGGATGATAAGATGAGCTATGAGCTAGTTGATTACCCAAACAAGAAAATAATTCCATCCAAAATTTTCCAGTGAAAATGGGATCTTTGTCGATTACAATAATACGTGGGTTTCCATGTATCTTTTGAATTGTTTCCATAAATGCAGTAGCAACTGGATGAGATAATGCACAAAAGTGTGCATACTTGGTAAGTCTATCAACTACCACCATAATGACACTCTTTCCTTTAGGCTTGGGTAAACCTGTGATAAAATCCATTGAAACCTCCTCCCAACGTTGAATTGGAATGGATAGTCTTAATTGTCTCAACTTTATTGTGCTGGAAAACCAAACATTTTGCAACAAGATTTTGAATATCATATTTAAGGCCTTCCCAAAAAAAATTTCTTCACCTTGTGGTAAGTTTTAAGAAATACTTAGTGTCCTCCTAAGGGAGAGGTGTGAAATTCCAAAAGAATCTTTTGTTTTAGTTGGGAATTCTTACAAATATATAAGCGAAATTTGTACCATAAGGAATCATCTTTCCAACTAAATGTATAAGATGTACTAGGATCTTGCTGCAAATTTTGAATGAGTGTCCACACTTCTTCATAGTTCTTCCATTCATCCCTTGCTTCGGTTATCCAATCTAGTTGGATAATATAAATGGCACAAATCAATGTTTCCACCTCTTCATCCTTTGTTGAGAGTGCATTTGCAACAACATTTAGCTTCCCTTTTTTGTAGAGTATTTCAAAGTCATAACCCAACATCTTTGTGACCCATTTTTGCTACTCTTATGAAGATATTCTTTTTTCCAAAAAGTATTTAAGACTATCATGATCAGTTTTTACCTTGAAGTGCCTTCCCATTATGTAAGGTTGCCATTTCTTTAGTACATGTAGTATTGCCAACATTTCCTTCTCATAGATATATTTTTGTAGATACTTTCCTTTGTTTGGATGAATTTCAAAAGCATCGGGTCTTCCTTCTTGCATTAAAACAACACCAATTCCATTTCCCGAGGCATCACATTCCACAATAAAGGTTTTTTTGAAGTTTGGCGTAGCTAAGACCGGTGCTAGGCACATTTCCTCTTTAAGATGTTCAAAGGCCTTAGTTGCTTCAGAAGTCCATGAAAATGAATTTTTATTCAACAATGTTGTTAGAGGTGCTACTATTCTCCCATAATTCTTAACAAACTTGCGATAACACCCTGTTAATCCGAGAAATCCTTGCAACTTCTTTATGGTTGTGGGGAATTTCCATTCCTTAATGTATTTAATTTTGTTAGGTGCTACCTTAACACCGTCCCGAGATACAATATGACCCATATATTCCACATCTTGTACTGCAAATAAATATTTGGAGTTTTTTGCATATAATTATTTCTCCTCCAATAGTTTGAGCACCCTGTCAACATGTTGAACATGATCCTTCCAAGACCTGCTATAGATTAGTATATCATCAAAAATTACTAAAAAAAATTTTCTAAGGAAGGGTTTGAAAATGGAATTCATCAACCCTTCAAATGTAGAAGGTGCATTAGTAAGGCCAAAAGGCATGGAAAAAAAATCATAATGACCCTCATGAGTTCTAAATGTTGTTTTCAGAATATCTTCAGTCTTCATTCTAATTTGATGATATCTTGAACGAAGATCCAACTTGGTAAAATAAATTTCTCCATGTAATTCATCCAATAATTCATCAATCACACGAGTGGGAAATTTATTTCTAATAGTGAGCTTATTGAGCTCTTTCTAATCTGGACACATGTGCCATGATCCATCCATCTTGTGCACCAATACTACTGGAGCGAAGAAAGAAATCTGACTAGGTTGAATTATACGAGCCTCTAACATTTCTGCAATCATACGGTCAATTTTGCTCTTTTGGACATAAGGATATCTGTAAGGCCTGATGTTTAGAGGAAAAACTCCCGGAATCAATTGAATAGCATGATAATGATCATGAATAGGTGGGAGTCCTGTGGTAGTTTCAAACACCTTGGAATGATTGTCCAAGAATTTTTGGAGATCTGGAGAAATAGACGATTTTGATGTTAGAACTTCTAGTGAGCATAATTGTGCAATTACGCCTCGTTGTTCTTTCTTCAGAAGATTGTTCATGACATTAGAGATTATTATATTTCCCGGCTTCGTGGAAATACTCCGTAATTCAACTTCCTTTCCTTCCAAAAAAAAATAAAAATATTTTCTTGAAAATTAAAAGCTACCATCCCCAAATATTGTAACCATTGTACTCCTAGTACAACATCAACACCTCCTATTGGAATGGAAAAAATTGGACTATTCAATACATATTCCCCCATGGTTAGCTTGATATTATGGCATTTTCCAGAGCAATTTATAGTTCCTCCATTTGCAACCATAACTTGACACTCAGGTGCTGGGACGTATAGGAAGCAATTCAATTCCATGGCTACCTTACAATGAATAAAATTATGGGTACTACCCGAATCAATCAAAACTATTACCTTTTTCTTCTTGATATGTCCTTCTATATTGAGAGTTTGAGGAGTACTAATTCCTACCAATGCATTACAGGACATGGTCAGACTCATTTATTCTTTATCTAGGGTTGGTTCCTGGTATATATCCTCTTCATTTGAAATCTCTTGTTCATTTTCTTCCTCCTCTTCACAATCTATGTAAAATAATTTCTTTTCAACACACTTATGATCTTTAGTGTATTTTCTATCACAACATTGGTAAAGCTCTTTTTCTCTTTTTTCTTCCAATCGTTGTGGTGCCAACCTTGTAGGTTGTGGAAGTCTAGGAGTAGCAACACTTCTATCTTTATATATCCGAGTGGTAGGCTTCCTTGTCGCCATAATTTTACATTCAATTTTTCTTGCCAACCTGAATGCCTTCTCATATGAATCAAGTTCCCAAATGCGAACCTCATGTTGGATGTTATCCTTTAAAGTCCCTACGAAGACATCAATATTGTGTTCCTCTGGAATATCAACTACCCTTATATTCAATTTTTGGAAGTCCTCAATGTGCTCCACCATTGAACCATTTTTTTTGAGATTTATCAATTGGATAAAGAAGGTGTTTCTCTTTGTATCGTCATAATGTGCTATCATTTTCTTCGTAAAAAATGACCAAGTGGAAATTTTTTTACGGGAGAAAAGCCATCGATACCATACAAATATATTTTGTTCTAAATATAAAATTTCAATTCGTACCTTTTGTGTCTTTTGCACATTATTGAGATTAAAAGATTGCTCCATCGGTAATATCCATGTAGTATCCATGGTACGTGATCCTTGCCATCAAACTTCCTCATATGGATCTTTGGAATATGGTGGGTCTCCAATCCAACATTAAAGTTTATGAAATCACGATTAACATTTATTTTTTTCTCATCATGAGTTTTCTCTACTATATTTTCGCCATTAGGAATCATTTCTTATATCAACTTTGTCAAACCTTCCTTCAAACCTTCCATGTCTTCATTTAGATCATTCTTCATGTATTCCATGTTGTCTTTCATTTTTTCGTCGATGTCATCCATCTTAGCTTCCACGCCATTCCTTAAACTATCCATCTTAGCATCCACACCTTTATTCAAACCATCCATCTTAGATTCCACACCTTTCTTCAAAACTTCCATTTCATTATTTGTTGCTCTTTGTGAGAGTGAAATTTGGTGCACTTGCTCTTGTAATTTTGATATGTCATGTTGCACTTCTTCCTCTTCATGAGTCATAGTAGAGCCTTCTGAAGGCTTAATGGGTATTGAATTACTTTAGGGAGAATTTTAGAACCCAATGCTGATATCTATCTTTCAATATGCCCTTGGAATCACTCTAAATAGATTTTTCAAACAAGACTTATGCAATTTAAAAAAAATACACACCTTTTTCTTGCTTTTGAGGAGCTCGATATTGAAACTGATGTATCTCTGTAATTTCAGATCCCCATGATTTAAGCTCCAGTCCCGTAATATCCCTTTGATTCTTCTTTCCAATGCCACGTGTATGACCTGATTTGGATTCTTCAAGGAAAAGTTATGCCCAATCTCCCACAATGACCTAATTATGGACTATTTCAGTAGAGCAAACTTCTATGGCGTGCCACATGTCATTGTTTCCTCCTTCGATTCTGTAACTCATATACACCAAACTATAGTCTGTGTGATTTTGACCACATTTTACAAAATTCCAATCCGATGCTCAGAGAGAGAGTTATGATGATTTTCCCAAGGTCTCCTCTTTGAGATGAAATTCAGGAGCATGTAATAACCGTAACTTCCACAAGTAATATATCCAAAAATATTGTGAAGAAAGATCTAAAATTTATACAAAAACTTCCTCAATATTATTTTGCAAATGGTTTTTTTTTTAAGCATCTGAACCTTCATAGAAAACAAGTTACAGTGAAAAATGCCACGATGACCTGTTTTAAGCAGCGAAACCCTAAAATCTAAAGCTCTGATACCAAATTTTATGAAACCAACTACAAAAATAGAAGAAAAGAGAGATCAATGCCTTATAAATCAGCCACTTAGAGGGGGAAACCTTCTTTACATTACATAAATTAACAATTATTGGATGATACAAATGAAAAGACCTCTTTTCTATATATAGGAGACCATGGGGTCACAATATGATCCCAGACGACCTAATAATAATAATGTAAGGCCACAACAATAATAATAGTGGATTTTTATGGGGCACAATAATAAAAATATGGGGGCTACACGGTTACAACAATAACAATAAGGGGGCTACACTAACAACAATAAGGGACTACACTAGTAATATAGGGATCTAACATCTGCACACATCAGTCCAGATTAGCACGATACATATATATATATATATACATAATAATATCAATGTATCGACATTATCCATGATAAAATTAACTGCACACAATGACCTCATGCATGACAACCATAACCATGAAAATGCATACATAGTGACATGCATCTAGCCCATTCAGTCCAAGTATTTAAACCTCGAAGCTCTCATAGCAATCTATAACCATCCCTCCCACATTTACCCAATTTCACTAGTCAGTCAGGGTAAACATGAGATGAAGAGTTACTATGACATGACCCGACCTCCAAGCTTCACTTATGGAAGTGGGGCTGTCAAGTGAAACTTACTGACCACAACCTGACATCCTGCATGGCTTACATGACACTTAGGGGCCAAGGACCACCCGAGGTGACCAAACACTGATCTAAAATTCCTTTTTAGTGACTTAACACCCCAATGCATGCACAAGCATGGAAGAGTGCAGTTGTGACCCTTCGACTGAATGCACGAGCTTGCCTAAGTGCGGTTTTGACCCAAAATCCTTAGTTTAGTGCCTTCGGTCCTGAGATATGAGCCACAATTCTAGGCCAACCTATAAACCACTGCCAAAAACTTCTTGAGACTTTCCAAAATGACAAAATACTTGAATAAAATTCCAATCATACAAAAATTTATCAAAGACTTGACCTAATCAGACCTAACCATGACAGCCATTTCGTCAAACATATGATGAACATGTAATCTATAGGACATGAATGCATAAATGAACATAGGAGTCTAAAAATTATTTGGGAATCAACAAGAAGGTCTAATTCCCTCTCATAATAGCTACAATAACACTTGTTATCCCATGCATTCATTAACCATCAAATTCTTATCAAATCCTGGTCAAGACATAGCTAGAGTACATTGCAAATCAATGGTTATAACCAACATATAACCATAATACTAACCATGAAATAATAACCATAAAATAACCATAATAATAAGTAGAAGTATTCATAGTGTTATCTCTAAACTGGTACTACTGGGATGCTCCACCAGATAACTTTGAGTAACTGTTTCAACCAATTTTGAACTGAATATTAGCCTCTTCAGTCTGAGAGGGCTCTCTCAAGGTAACTTATGATTATCAATGAAAACTCAATTAGATGGCTAACTCTATGACTGTAAAATTGATTATGATTGATTGTAGGTTGAAAAGGTAAAGGAATGCTACCATTGGGCAAATGGAGTCACAAATCAATGAAATTATCCTTCTTGTGGAAACTGAGGCAAATGGAAGTTTCAATGAAAGATGGTACACATACACAATACAAGAAGAAAACATCAGTTTAACATCTAAAGGAAGTCAAAGCATGTTTCCATGAGTTCTAAGTAATTATATATAAACTAAATGCATATATTAAACATGAAAGATACAAGACAAATAACTCATTGAGCACTTCATTCGAATCTCAGGTGAAGAAGACCAAAACATCCACTATATATTACTGAAGCTGAAAGTTTTACAAAAAATAACAGTGTAGTACAATACTCTCCAACCCTTTGATATTCGATCTTATGTCTATAAATAGACTCTTTTTACATTACATAGGATGCTAGATCATCGAACCTTGACTCTTACAGCTAATCATAACTGACAACTCTATTTCTGGAACATAAAAATACACCTATTCATTTAAGAGTTTCTCTCCTAATGGGAATCTAATAACATTATTTCATCCACTTCTCTAATAGTGGGACCACAATATAGATAAAGATCAGATTCTTGAATGGAATTCTCCATGACATAAGACATAAATGTACTTTCCAAAAATTTAGCAACAACTGTCCTATTTTCTAGGAAAGGATCAACATTAACTATAATTTTGTCTTTATGCTGTTTTGTATAAATGGCACACATGCCAAGTGATGAAAATTTTCTGAGATGTCTGCTTATTTGTTTAGATGACTCCACGTGGCTTTCTAGTCTTCCATATGCCTTTTGAACCTTCAAAAAACCTTCAAAAACACCTCGCTGCAAAACATAACATCTTTAGGCAGTTTCGTAGCGTAGTTTAGTAGCGAACTTGTTTCTGTCTTTTAACCTTTCCTTCTGCCAACTTTGTTGGTCAAAAAGTATTTTTCAGGTAAAAATGTATAAATAATATCAAACTTCCTTCTTATTTCTTCATAAAAATGATTTTAAAGACCGAAAGAAATCTTCAGAATTTTCGTAGCGTTTTTCGGCCTTCAAGCCTGGAGCTCGCTACGAAACTGCCCTAAAAGGTAGAAATTGTAGATTTTGTAACTTTCCTCAAAAATTCATCTTCTAAGCCAAAATTTATGTCACTTGCAAGATACAAACCTTAACCAAAATGTCTTAGCTAAACTCTTCAGTCCTTGGGTGTTTCATCTTCATTAACAATAGGTTGAGCTTCAGGTTCTTCAATCACTCTAATTTTCATTCCTCTCTTCCCCAGTTCATCTTGAATTAGGTCCACTTGTTCCTGAAGGTATTCCACTTGATTTTGTAATGATCTGTTTTCAGCTTGCAAGTGAAGATTCATCTTCCTAGTATGTTTGGCCCCAAGTCTTAGAGGCTGGGTTATTTTCAGTAGTCTTTTAGCATTACTAATAGATTTTGAAACACTTGAGAGTTGACTGTCCCATTTTTTCATCATCTGATCAAAATCAGCCTTTTCAGACCTGTGTTTCTCTACTTCCAACTTTAACTCGTGTATTTCTTCTCTTACTTCTCTTATTTGTTCCGTGAAGAGTTCTATTTCTAATTTTTCAATCATCTTCTCCTTTCCCTTTATTTGCATAGTGACAACTTCTTCTACTGCTGGGGATAAAACTATGATGTTTTATGGCTTCTTAACTTCACTGAATTTTTCTTCTCCTTTGATTTCCATGACCTTCTTTGCAATTTGTGACATGGTCATTGGCTTCCTTGGCTGAAACATGAAGCTAGCATCCTCTCTTGCAAAATCCAACTTCTTGACAGACTTAACTTTCTTCAATTTTCTTCCATCACCTTCAATATCTTATGCCTGCACTATTGGGGACTCCTCAATATCTATTGCATGGAGGATGTCTTCCAGATTTCCTTTGGCCAATGTTTGACTCCTTGTTATCCTCTTATTGCTTTGTTTTCTAATATTTTGCTTCTGTTTTGCAGGTGACGACTGAGGGATATCAGTTTCTTGAAGAGGTTCTACTTCAATGTCCATTGGTTCTACAGGAAACTGTCTTCCTTCTTCATCAATCTCTTCTATTACAGCTAGAGATGTAGTAGTTTTAGGTTTTGAAACTTTCTTTGGAGTCACTGCATCTAACTCATACCCACTCATAAAAAGAAAAGAGGTCCAATCTCTGTTTAACCTTTTCAACTCTTCCAACACTAACAATTTTATCAGACCATGGTGAAATACTGACGTTTCATTACCTTCTGTCTTGAACTGAAATCTATCTGACATCTTTCCAAAACTCTTGTATAAAAATAAGGGTAGGTCAAGTGGTTTCCTACCAACAGAATGAAGAAGGAGTCTAATATGAAAAGAATAAACCATGTGGAATATCCCTTCGCAGGTGAAGTATTTTTGGATCATGAGCAACAACTTTGCATAATTCTCTTTCATATAACCCTTGGGGATGCCTTTGGTCATATCATCTCCTCTGTGCTTCTTCTTGAGAAACTCTTCACAACCTTGCATTCTGAACTTTGTACCTTTGAATTTTTCTTCACCACTTCTAGGATTTTTTGTAGCTTGGGAGATGATATCTGGTGACACTATGAAATTCAAATCCCAACTTTTGATGCTATCCCTGTAAAATTTGTTGCAAAGTCTTTGGATACATGTGCACGGTAACCCTGCAATTTCTGGTAGAACTGCAAGCAACCCGTCTTCTTGAAAGCCTCCATAGAAATATGGTCTTCATTCAGAAACTTCAAATGCATAGGCTCATACCTTATGCAATAACCTCCCTTATTTGTTTTCTTCTTCGATGCCATGATGCTTTATACTTCTTGCTGCCTCACTTATTGATGACACCTGCAGAATCAAATTCGAACAACAACCTACTTTGCATGGTGACGCAACTCTCAAATAGTGACAATGAGATACTTCACATGCAAGAATTGGACGCTCAATGACAAAGAGCAACTCGGGGATAAATTTTTAAAGGTAATTTTGATAACTTGGAGTTTAATGATGACACATGAGACCATAAAAGACAATGATGACAACATATATGGCTTTGCATGTTTGGGAATCATCATAACAAACTCAAATGATCTCACCCCTTTATTTGTCTTATTGAAAATTGACACCTCAGACCACTCTGTCACCCTGCAGGAAAATACCCAGTTTCGTAGCGAAAACTGTTTAACTGTTGAGAGATTTGCTACAGAATTATCAGGCAGTTTCGTAGCGAAATATTCTGATTTGCCATATAATTCGCTACGAAACTGTGTAAAACTTACAAGTGGAAGATTTTGTGATTAAAAAGCATGGGGATGAGAACTAGATGAGATGAGGTTGATTTGACTGACATGACATGGTTAAAGGTGGATTTTAGACTTAAGGTAGACATCACCAAATGCAAAATTTTCAAAATTTTCATGAAAATGACTTATGAGATAGCATGAACCTAGGTGAATGACATGTAGGACGCTATTAATGAAAGTGTTAAAACTAATAAGTGATAACAGTGGCTCCACTGGAATGGTGTGCCCCTATGGTACAACAAAGAACATGTAGTTCCAGTGCCATAGTTTTTGAAAATAAAATTAAAATTTACCAAGCCTTATTCAAACTCTTATGGCCTTCTCCTCGAGCTCAAGTTTGATGATCAACCTATCTTTATTAGTAGAACAACATAATAAAACGAAATATATACAATGGAGTGAAAATTCAGTAAAATTTAAGAGGAGTAGTGCTTTAGAAACTTGCCATTGATAGGTCCTCCAACACAAAGTTGTCCATCCATCTCTTGAAGTAGATAAGTATTGTTTCCATGATATGAAACTGCTACAAATGGTCCCTTCTAGATGTTTTCAAACTTTCCATGCTTCCCCTTTTCCTCAATTATGGCTTCCCACTTTAAAACTACATCTTGAATTTGGAAATTCTCTTCTTTGACTTTTCTGTCAAATGTTTTCTTTACTATGTTCTGTGATTGCTGATGGCTGCTGTATACCTCCTCTCTTTTTTCTTGCAATGCTATGAGCTAGTTTATCCTTCTCTGAATGGCATTGGGCTCCTCTTCCAATCCTTGCAGCAGTTTCATTACAGGAACTCCCAAGGAAGTGGGAAAAATTGCTTCAGCTCCATACACTAATTCATAAGGTGATGTACTAATGGATCTCTTTGTACAGACCCTATTAGCCCAAAGTGCATATTTCAATTTTCGGTGCCATGATCTCTTGTTTTCCTGTAGCACCTTTTTAATAATTCTCACAATGCTTTTATTAGAGGATTCTGCAAGGCCATTACTTTGGGGGTAATAGGTTGTTGAATGTCTAAGTGTTATATGATACTGTTGACAAAAGATAATTAATTTTTTGGATTTAAAAGCTTGTGCATTGTCAATAATAATATTCATAGGACAACCAAACCTGGAAAAAATATTGTTCTCCAAGAACTGAATGATGACTGAGTTAGTGGCTTGACTTGTTGGGATTGCTTCGATCCATTTAGAGAAATAATCCATGGTTGTCAGGATCCAATTCCCTGAAGATGATGGGTGTATTTAACCAATAAAATCCAACCCCCATTGTTGGAAATGCGCCTCAAAATATATTGGCATCAAAGGTAAAGGAATCAATTTTTTCTTACCATAAAAAATTGACATTCTTGGCAAGCAATGATCTTCTTGAAGACATCCTTGAACATGGTGGACTAATAGTAACTTGCTCTAAGTATTTTTTTTGCTGTAGCTTTCCAGTAGTGGTGTCCTCCAAAATCTCCCTTGTGAAATTCTTCAATAACCCTTTTAGCTTCCTCCTACAAAAAACAGTTTAAAAGGATTCCACCCGTATCCTTCCAATACAAATTCTTATTTACAATGCAATATCTTAATGATTTCAGCTTCACAAACCTTGATTTTGATTTTTTCAACTCTGGAGGAGCTCAGTGATGATGCAAAACAAAGATAATATCTTTGTACCATTCAGATAAAATGAACTTCTCTTCAATAGGTATCAACTCTTCATCTTCCTCCGACAGCTCTGAAATTTCTGCAATGAAATTCATGTCAAGACATTCAAAATTGGATTGTGCCATTAATTTTGCTAACCCTTGTACTTTCACCAAATTTGTAGGCTTGATTTCTATTTCATACTCCAGCAAAGTAGCTATCCATTTCCCTCCCTTGCCATCAGGATCAACTTGTGTCAAAATGTCTTTAACCACAGTGTTAGGTACAAATGCAATGACACGAGAGTGAAAAATATAAATCCTGAAGTATTTAATTGCTTTGATCAAAGCATATGCCTATTTTTCAAAAATATTATACTTTAGCTCTGAGTTGGAAAGTGTTATGCTAAAGAATTAAATTGGATGTTCCGTACCTTGCTGTCCTTTCTACAATAAAACTCTAGCGATGGTATTTTCAGATGAAAATGTGAAAAGCAGAAATTCACTTGAAAAATTTGGACTAATAAGCATTGGAGCTTGGGTGAGGGCTTTCTTTATCTCTTCAAATTATTTCTTAGCTTCAACAATCCACTTAATATAAGCTTTGTTCTTCAACATCTTGGTAATTCCCTTGACAATTTCAACAAAGTTCAGGATGAACCTTCTAACAAATTTTACCTTCCCAAGAAAGGACTGAATTTCTTTCTTGTTCCTTGGTAGGTCTATCTTCTGAATAACATTAAATCTATTTGGATCAATATTTATCCCATCCCTTGATATAATATGTCCAAGAAATTTTCCAGAAGTTAGAGAAAAAATACTTTTAGTGGGGTTAAGAGAGATACCAAATCTTCTACATTTCTGCAGAAGTTTCTCCAAATGCTTCAAATGATCTTGTTGCACTAAAAACTGTCACCTTGACATTCTGCTGAGTGTATGAGCCCATTGTCACTCATACTTAAGGCCTCTGCAAGTCTTACAACCTCTACTCCTCATGTCAAGCCCTAAAACAGAAGAAAAAAACCCTAAAAAGCTCCAAAACCCTGGGTACGCAGGTAATGTGAAGCTTACCTGCGTTCCTGGCTAAGGTACACAGGTAATGTGAAGCAAAACTGCATTCCAGAACGAATTTTCTCTTTTTAATGCCTGCATACCCCCCTCAAAGTCAAAAGGGCGAGAAACCAAAGTAAAAAAGTTGATTTTTGGTCAATTCTAGAAGCTTTTAGGTGATATTTTTTGGGGATGAGTACGCTCTAATAAGGTTCATGCATCCCATACCTTAAGGAGCTAACCCCTTGATGTGAGGAGCCTAGATGTGAGGAGCCTATCCCTTTGAAGGAGGATTCTATCTTTTCATAGGTGGAACCCTAACCTCCTCATCTGCTCTATAAAAAGAGGCATTGGGTAGCCTCAAAGGGAGTTGAAGCTTTAGTGTGTGATTGAGGTGAAGTGCTGTTGAGATTTACACTTCTTTCTACTGAGATTTTGTGATGAAAGATCACATACCTCTATGTGCTCCTGGAGGAAGAGTGCAAGACTTATCAAAGTAGAGGAGACTCCTACTTCGGACCCTGGGAAGGCTTTTTCAACATCAAGGCTAAGGTTGTAAGGTTCTTCTGTTATTTTAAGATTAATACAATCAAGTTTTGTTTTTCTTAATAAATTTTCGTTCGATTGTTTATTTCAGTAAGCTGTCATTTGATCGTTTATTTCATAGATTCCTTGATCACTATGATAGGTATGTTTTATAATTATTTATTATACAGGTTCTATTTAATATTTTCTTGTTTGTGATTGCAGGAATTTAAAGATGACACTTTGCTGTGACGAAATTTGACACTTTGTTGCGATGGAAGAACTATTGTTGCGATCAAAGAACTCTTGTTGCGACAGAAGGATTATTGTTGCAATGGAAGAACTACTTATGTGACGGAAGAACTACGATTGCAAATAAGCATTTGGATCTAAGCTAGGATTGACACCTTCATAGAATTTACTTGTAAAACTAATATATTTAGAGAAAGATAAACTTAATTTTTCGTTTGTTGCTAGATTATCTTCTGACACTAGGGAGATTGATCTTGTCTGCAAGATCGATTTATCCGTCCAACAAACTGGCGACTTTGCTGGGGAAAGAAATTGTTTTGATTTTCCTTTGTTTTGATTTGAGAAAATGATTTTCTCTAATATTTGATTTATTTGTATGGGCTTGGGTAACTTAGATTTACTTTTCTTTGAAAAGTTTTGAAGTCTTTTTTGTTTTTCTTGAATTTTTCTAGGGACCGCACATCGTTGTAGACCCTGTTAAAAGTCTTGAAAAACTTAGATTTCTTCTTTCAGTTTAGTTTAGATTTGATTTAGGATTCTTAGTGTCTACCCAAATCTGTATGTTTTCTGTCGAAAATCTCTTGAGGATAAGTCTCATAGCACTTTTGTTTTGAATGATTTTCTAGAAGTTTTGCATTTTTAGAGTGGTTTTTGCTTTGTCTCTGTAGTGACCCAAATATTAGAAGTTTAAAAGTGCCTTAGATCACCTTGGTATATTTTATCTTCTTGATGAGTCTGACTTGGTTGTGAAATTCATTCTTTTTGAGAAATAGATCTAGTTTTCTCTTTTCAAATCTTTGAACAAACTTCGTTATAAGTTCTGAATTTCATTTTTACAAAAGAAAAAATATCTGGATGTTTTTTGATTTATTTGTTATTCTGGGCAAATGAATCCTTAGTTTACTGAACAACTAAGCAAAACATTCTCAAAAAAAAAAAATTAAAGCTTTTATTCAATTAGATTTCCAAAGTTTGTAGATCTCAAAATTAGTTTTTTCGTAGTTTTGAGTGCTTTTTAGAACTTGTAAATTTCTTTTGAAAGAAAACTTGTTTTTGTAGTTTCGAGTTTTGAAAGAGAAAGGGATTTATTGTGAGCATTGATTATTTGTCTCGTTTTGAGTTCTTATTGAAAAAACAAAAATATTTTCTTTTCATTTATTCTTCATGTTCAAAGAAAGAATTGTCTCTTAAAAGAATTGAATTCTCGAACTCTTTCTTTAGGTAGAATTTAATTGAAAGAAAAACAAATTGTTTATCATTTTTAGGTGCATTTTTTAGTGTTTTTGGAAGTCGAGTCTTCACACCATCAAAGTTTCATTTCCATACCTATTGAATTAAAGAACAACCCATAAAAACAACGCTTAATTAAAATTGATCTAGTAATCTTTTCTATTTCTAAGGCTCTTATCACCAATATAGCTTAGGCTAGTATCTTGGAGTAGGGAGTAATTAACTCTCCAAGGTAGTAAAAAAAAAAAAGTAGATAAATCTTGTGGTAGGAAATAAATCCAATTGTAATTGGTACAATCTGGGAAGCTTCTCTTAAAGGAGTTAATCACGAGATCATGTCCGAACCTTTGAGACAATCAATTCTATTTCATTGAGAAAGATATAAGATCTGCGCGCATTACAAATGGTAAACCTCAGATTAACCATTGTCGAGGAGCCTGGGGTCACTTGTTGGTAAACCTCAGATTAACCATGTCGAGGAGCCTTCAAGGGGATTGAGCTTTGTTACTCTACCCTTGTGCGTGGAATTAGATCGTAGACTGTTCCCCCAGTTGTATTTATTACTGTTGGTAACCTTAGTGTCCATAAACTTAAGATTATTTCCTAAGGTGACGGTGAAGGAAAGATCTCACTGTACCTGGAGCAAACATCAACTAGACTCACTTGGAATCTCTGGGGGGTTTTCTTCATGCGAGATGGTTTTTTGAAGAAACTTGTGCCAGTCTGTTTCATTAAGCAGGTTGTCGGGGTAACTGTTCCAACCGCCCTTTCTGTATTAAACTTCTACTAAGTTGGATTTCATCACCAACTAGTGTTTTTAGTACGGGAAGTTACTGTTTGTGCATGGTTTGAAATCTTAGATTTTTTAGGCGTGTGCTTCAGCTGTTTGTTTCTTTAGAGACTTTAGGTGTTTTTATTGAAATTTTCTTTGTTTGCGTGTGATTGATTAATATTTAATCATGGCAGAATTACCGAGACAGTCCTGGAGACTTTAGGGCAAGCCCCCTGGACATACACCAAGTCAGCTTGAAGGGCTGCGTGCTCTAGTACCATCTAGTGGCAGTAGAATTAGATCAAAAGAAATTGGAATTTCATCTATAGTTGTTCATCCTGATCATCAAATACCCACGACAGAACACATTCAAGAACCGATTTCAGTTTCTGAAGTTACTGGGAGTATTTCTCCTTCCAGTGAACTAGCTGAAGAACCTAAAATTTCTGAGCCTTACACTGAACCTTCTATTTTGGAAACATCCTTAGGATTTATTACTCCAACTTCTAGCAATCCTGGTTCACCTAGGGTAAGAAATATTGTTACTAAATATCTTCCATTTGGCCTCATTTCCATTGAAGAACTTGTCAATCCAGACGAAGAGGTATCTCTTCCCGAATCCCCTTAGTCTTTTAATCTTAGGGATCGTGAATCCATTTTATACAGCCCTATTAGAAGTGACGCTTGGTATTTATCTTTGACAATTTTTTTAGAAAACCCGGGTCTTGTTTTTTCTCCACCTCTAATTCCATTTAATCCTATGCCTAGAGGTTACTATCCTTCATCTATCATGTCAGGAGAGTCATTGATGTTTTCCCAAACACCAAAAGCATTTTTACATGGTGGTCCTTCTGTTCCTTCAGGGTATCAGGCTCTCTCTGGTACTTTCTGAGGAGCAGCTCCTCGACCCATTGAACAAGTATTATCACTTGGTCTTAATGGAATTAAAACTGAAACGTCAAACGTAGAGAAAAATATTTATGATGTCTGGTAATATTCCAAATTCTCAACCTCATGGTAGTCAGTTATCGCCTGGGGGACAACCTTAGGGTAATTTTTTCCTAGGACAAACTGTGGCACAATATTAGTTTGGAGAACAACCTCAAGGACAATACATACCTCAAGGTTATCAACCTCAAGGTAAATACATACCCCAGGGTCAACCCCACACTCAATATATCCCTCAAGGTCCTTATCAACCCTAGATTCAGTACGCGCCTCAGGGTTATCAACCTCAAGGTCAGTACCCAACTAAAGGTTTCCAACCACCTTCTGGTCAATCATTTGTACAAGGAGCTGGAAATTTACCTCTTAATTATCAACCCTACGTTCAACCAGGCTATGGTCCTTACGTTCAAACTTCTAAGGGACAATACCCCGGAATGAACATGGTGTGGGATCCATCCCAAATTCAACAAACTAAGCAACCTAATGTGCAGTTGTCTACTCAACCTGGACAACCTTTGGTTTCTGGTCCAACCCAGTAACCTGTCCAGCCTACTGTTCAAATCCCTGCACATGGTTCTGTTCAGCAGTCCGAGCCTAGTACACCTCAGACTCCGCCTCAAACTACTGCAACTATTGCAACATCTATTCAACCTATAACACATGTTTCTGGAGTATCTGTAGCTCCGGTTTCTTCTATCCCTGCATCCGTGCAAATCCCTCAAGTCTCTGTACCCCAGTCAGGACCTATAGTTCAAACTTCGGTCCAGATACCTATGGGACAAGCTGGTACAAGTACGATTGTCACAAGTCAACCGCAATTCACGTATCAACCGTACCAGGGACAATATCAATTCAGTCTCGTTTCACAAAACCCAGTTTATTAGTATCAACCGTACCCTAGATATACTTATCAACAACCACAGTTTGGTCTGGTTAATCCTGGTTTCCCGGGGGGTTATACCATTCCTAATGCAAATTTGATTCCTAGTTATCCTGGGTATCCTCCTCCCGGAACTGCTCTTGTTACTCAAGGTTTTCGCGACCCTAACCATCAGTTACCATTTATTGCAACTTTGGATTTACCTGATTTGTCACGCCTTACGAATGATCCAATTTTCTATCATCCGTATTGGCCGCCAATGTTACATAAGTTTCCCAGTGATATACCTAAATTCGAGGGTAAGTCAAGAGATGATCCGTCAAATCACGTTATGACTTATCACCTCTGGTGTGCATTTATTTCGATAATTGATGATTCAGTTCGCTTACGTCTTTTTCAATGAACTCTTATTGGTCTTGCCGCCAAATGGTATATTGAGTTACCATGAGGCTCTTTTAATAATTTAAGTCAGTTAGAAACTGTTTTCTTAACTCATTTTTAGTTTCCTGTTAGATACGACAATGGCACAGAACTATTGAATTCGCTAAAACAATCCACGTCCACGTATATTTCTGATCATATTCACGAATGGCAACGTAGAAGGTGTTTAGTGAAATTTTTCATTCTGGATCAAATTTTGGTGGAATGGTTTGTTAAATCATTATTATCTAAAATCATTGAAGATGTAGCTAAGGCAGGAGTTGTTACTGAGGAGCAAGTCATTGCTCAAGCTCAGTACGTTGACCTTGTCTATACGCAGTCAGATACTTTACATGAAAAAATTCCAAATATTCCAAAACAAGGTCAAATAACTGTAGCTCCTTTAGGGTCTCATGCCGCTGATGGTATGATTGGTTTAGTTAGTACTAAAATTAAGAATAAATATTCAAAGAATTCTTCTCCTATAATAACTTTACCTGATTCCCCGACAGGAGAATCTTCCGCTGAAGTTTCTACCGACATCCATGTCGTAGAGTCATCTATGACCAAATCTAAATCTGGAAGTAAAAAGAAGGAGAAGAATAAAAAAAAACAAAATTAAAAAGATAAAACAGATAAAAATGAATCTAATGACGAAAAACGCAAACCTCGCTATCCTTGTTTCATTTGCGACGAGGATCATTTTACTAAAGAACGCCCACATCGAGCAGAGGTTTTGAAATTCGTTAAAGGTTCTCAACAACCTGCTGTCTTGAAGGATCATTTTCCTACTCAAGATAGTAAGATGATTGGTTCTACCTCGAATGCCTCAGAAGAGCCCATTCTGATGATGTCCCTTATCAATATTGCGACGCGATCGCAAGATTATGGTAGTAAAAATCCTATTGATGGTAAAGAAGCAGAATCTTCTAATTCAAACACATCCACTACACCTCCCCCTGTTTCTGATCCACTACAGATCGAGAAACCCAATCCAGACCTAGTAATAAAACCGCCTGCTAAAGGTGTACTTTGTAAATCAGCTTTCAATCCACATGCGAGAGCTGCTTAGAATTACAACATTGTTGAGGACTTAGCTATTTCCCCTTCATCAAAGTCGGCTTTGGAAGTGCTTCAATCATGCCCAGCACAATGTAAATTACTTTTGTTTGCCATAGGAGCTATCGATATTCAAGATTCGAACCTAATAATCTTCGATTTAGAGAATAGTACACCCCACCTACCCCATCAAATGGCTTTCCAGATTCCAGTATTAGTAAAAAATAGACCCATTTTTCAAACTGTGATTGATGAAGGGGCTTCTAAGTGTATTATGTCGATCCAGTGTTGGAAATCGCCTGGTTCTCCTACACTCAATCAGTCTCCGACAATTCTAAAGGCTTTTGATGGCCGAGGGTTCCATCCTTTCGGTATTTTGCAGTATTTACCTATAGGGGTCGAAGGCAAAACCGTACATCTAGATGTGGAGGTGGTTGATGCCCCTCTAGATTACAACCTTCTCCTGGGTTGCAGTTGGTCTTATGCTATGACTGCTGTTGTTTCATCAGTATTTCAGCTTATCAAGTTTCCACATCAAGGAAAGATCGTTACAATAGACCAGCTCACTTATTTCTCATCTGATCCAACCTCTACAGAAACTATCCAACACATCGGTAAAACGACTATCCCCTATAAGGATGTTGGTGTAGGTTTGATTAAAGATTCTAGTTTACTAGGAACTTTTTCCTTTCCTCCTCCTAACGTATCACCTCCTATTGCAAATATTCATATGATTTCATCGAATACTATTACTTTTGATGATCCTTGGATCATACCTTCCGATTCCGAGTTGGATTCATTTGATGGCGTGATGCCTTTGAGTCCATTTGAAATTTCATATCAGGCTGTACAGTCACTTTATGATCCCTCTTCAACCAAAACTGATCCAATTAATGTGATCCATGAGGAATCACTTTCAATATCTAGCTTAGCCACAACGACATTTCCCGATCTTGTTCATACTGATGAGCAGATTCGTGAACTTTTGTCTGTTGACGATTTACCATGGGAAGATCTACATCACCGATCTTCGTTCTTACCTGAGCTGGATCATTTTGAAAATTATTTCTCTTCTATTTTTACTGCTGAATATGTCAAAGAACCGCAGAATCCATTGCAAAATCCCGATTCTGAGTTAAATTTGGAAAATATCTCTCAAACGATTCCTATTTACATTTCAGTTAAGCCTGGAATAATTGAAAACATTCATATAGGTGCTTCCTGTATGGACGATGAAATCCAAACTTATAAAGCCCTATTTCAAGAATTCCGTGATGTGTTTGCCTGGTCATATGAAGAAATGCCATGAATCGATCCATTAATTGTTGTACATGAAATCAAGACTTACTCGGATGCCAAACCTGTCTATCAACGCTTACGTCAGATACATCCGAGAAAAGCTGCTGCTATCAAAGCCGAAGTTGAGAAATTACTTTGTGCAAGTTTCATTTATCCAATTCCTTTAACCGATTGGGTATCGAATATTGTTCCTGTTAATAAAAAACAAGGAACGATAAGAGTATGTATCGACTATAGGGATATTAATTGAGCTTGTCTTAAAGATAATTATCCAAACCCTTATATCGATCAAATCATTGATGATTGTGCCAGTAGTGAAATGTTCTCCTTTATGGATGGTTTCTTCGGTTACAATCAAATAAACATACTCCCTACTGATAAACCTAAAACAACATCCATTTGTCCATGGGGGACATTTTCTTATTGCAAACTACCTTTTGGCTTGAAGAATGCTGGGGAAAATTTTCAAAGGGCTATGTCTTATGCATTTCATGACATTAAGCATATTGTGCAGCCTTATCTCGATGATTTACCTACTCATTCATTGCATAGGGCCGACCATATGACTCATTTACGAGCTATCTTTATGAGATGTAGGCATTATCGAATTCAGCTGAATCCACACAAATGTGTTTTCCGTGTAGAATCGGGTCGCTTACTGTGATTTATGGTTTCGAAAGCAGGCATTCGCGTTGATCCGTCGAAGGTCAAAGCTATTGTCAATCTACCTCCTCCTTTGACTCTGTGCCAACTCCAAAGTTTGCAAGGGAAAGCAAACTTTTTACGTCATTTCATTCCTAACTATGTCGAGTTAACAAAGGGTTTTACCAGGTTGTTAAACAGAACGTTCCATTCTTTTGGGATGAGATCGCTGATCGATATTTTGATGCACTCAAACACGCGTTGACCCATGCACTGTTACTGTATCCTCCCAATTACAACTAGGAATTTTTTTTGTACCTCTCCGTTTCTCATTCCACCATTGGGATGGTTTTAGTTCAGGAAGATGAATTCAACAATGAACATGTGATTTACTATCTTAGTCTAAATCTGCATCTGACTGAGATCAAATACACACATGTGGAGAAATTGGCCTTGGAAACTGTTCAAGTTGTCCAAACATTTCGTCACTACATCTTATTACACAAAACCACAGTAATTTCTGACTGTAACCCTATGATGTACATCTTGACCAAACAATTTTTAGGGGGCAAGTATTCCAAATGGATAGTTATCCTGCAGGAATTTGACTTAGAATTTGAAAAATCCAAGGCAAAGAAATCTTTGGTTTTTGCCGAACTGATGTGTGATTTTCCCTCTACTGATACTGAAACTGTGGTGGAGCAGCCCATTGCGGACGAATCCTTGTTTCTTATCAGTACTCTTGATCCTTGGTATGGAGATAAGATTGTTCATCTCCAAACCTAATATTTTTGGCCTGAAATCTCACGATCTCAACGACGAAAAATACGCTTCCAATCCCAACAATACAATATTATTGGTGATACACTCTATCGTTGTGGAGCCGATTCTGTTTTCCGACACTGTCTTACTCATGAAGAAGCTGAGAAGGTTCTAAATGACTGCCATTCTGGAGCATGTGGCGGTCATATGTATGGGTATGCCACAACCCAAAAGATATTGCGCGCTGGTTATTTCTGGTCGTCGTTATTCAAAGATTGTATTTATGTAGTCCGGAAATGCCACAATTTTCAGGTCTTTTATCGTAAAATGCATGCACCACCCACTCCTCTTCACCCTATAATTTCTGTCGGTCCTTTCGCAAATTGGGGTATTGACTTTATTACATGTAACCCTCACTCGGCTGGGGGGCATGCGTATATTATCCTAGCAGTAGATTATTTTACTAAGTGGGCCGAGGCAATGCCTACATTTTCAGCAGACGCCAAGACTGCTGCAACTTTAGTGTTCAATCATATAATTGATAGATTCGGTGTTCCTCAAGCCATAATTACGGATCATGGTAGTCATTTTCGAAATATCATGATGACTGAATTGATAGATCAACTTGGCCTGCGCCAAGATATTTCTACTCCATATTACCCACAGGCTAATGTTCTGGTTGAAGCTATCAATAAAGTTTTAGTCACTATGATCAAACAAATCATTGGTATTCATAAGTCGAATTGGCATTCCATGTTATTTTAAGCACTTTGGGCATATCAGACCCTAGTAAAAACATCAACTGGTTTCACTCCCTTTAAACTGGTTTATGGTTTGGAAGCTGTGTTGCCTATTGAATGTGAAATTCCGTCATTGAAATTAGCCATAGAATTACTCCTAGCTACGTCTGAAGAGGAGAAGCATTTTTTGTACTTGGCTCAGCTAGATGAGAATCGACGAAATGCTGCATTAACAAATGAAGCTCATGTCAAATGAATAAAGGCTCAGTACGATAAAAATGTTACACCTCGTAATTTTTCAGAAGGAGACCTAGTTTTAGTGTACGATCAAGCCAACGATAAGCTAGGGGCTGGAAAATTTGTGCCTATGTGGCATGGTCCTTTCATTGTTAAGCGAAAGCTGGCAAAATGGGCCTATGAGCTGATAGATTTCGACGGTGTCCCTTTAGATAAACCTAGAAATGGGCTTTATCTGAAGAGATATTATGCTTAATTTTGGTGTGGATATTTTTAATTAGATTAGTTTCTTTACTATTTGTGTGTCTTAGGTTAGAAAATCGTGCCTAATTTAGAGTGTTTTCTTATCACTATTCCTGCTTATCTGAGTTTTACTCTTGCTATTGCAGATGTCGACGTCTCTTCAGACATACATTGGTTTTGCTGATGGTGCTTGTCGTAGTACACGGAACATTTCTTCTGCAGCTTGGGTTGTCTATTCACCCTCTGATGAGTTAGTCTCTATGCATGGGGTAAGCCTCAGTCAAACAACGAATAAAATTGCAGAATATCGTGCAGTGATTGAGTTATTATCTGAATCCATCTCATTTGGGATTCGGAGCTTGATTTTTAGGTTGAACTCTGAACTCGTTGTATTACAGCTTAACAGGGTGTATGCCATTAGGAATCTAGTGTTATTAAGGTTATTTTTGAGAGTTCGTCTCTTGGAACGTGAATTTGATTACATTGAATATCAGCATATTCAAAGACATTTAAATACATTAGCAGATGCAGTTGCTTCTAGTATGATAAATAGACATTTGCAATAATCAAAACAGTAAATTAAATAACATTCAATAACATGTACACATATAGCCGGTAATAATGATATATCATAGCATAGAAGTTTGTTTCAAACTATACATCGTCTTGTGTTGGATGGTTTAAAATACAAAAAAAATTAGGACTTAGAAAGGGTTGAAAATGATTTTTACTTGAATCATCCCATTTCTATCCTGGAGGAAAAGCCATGTCTCTATCGCCGTGGTAGTCCATCCCGGCGTATGAAAGTCCTTAATGACAAAGATTTGGTTGTTCAACCAACGAAAATATGTCGACAGAAATCTAACAATCTCAATACCCTCAGCATGAGATTGGCAACACGTAATGCTGCACTCCTGTACAGTCTAATAACAATGAAGACAATAAATTTGAACTAAGGACGGATGATAGTTTTGATATCTATCCGTTTATCCTTGGGGTCTACTCAACCATTGCAAAACTCTTCTTTGAGACTAGCAACAGACTGGCCACCTGGTCTAGTCCTGAATAGAGATAAGTGTCCGCCCCTCTTGGACAAACCAGTCAAAAAATATATGTCCTCCAGCTCGACTTCGAGCCGGTGGTCGAAAAGCAAGAAACACTGGTCCTGTATGTCCCACCTGTTCATTAGCCATATCAGGAGATTAACTTGGGCCCTCATATGGTCTAGAATTTATATAGATTACTTGGAGCTAACAGTTTCTGATTCCGACGAACAGATTTTCCAGAATCTTCACCGGAAGTTTTTTTAATCCAAAAGCTCTCACTTTTTCACTCTGAATTCAAATATTAAAAATGAAGTTAGAAAAGTCCTTTTTATAATTTTTTTTCGAATAAATGAATTTTTAATTTTTTCACTTTAAAAAGGTAATTTTTGAAAACATTTTTATTTATCTTAAACAGGTATGTGTAATTGTTTCGAGTTTTTGTGCAGAATATTGGATTTTTCGGTAAAACTGATCATTTTTTCAACAAAGAGCATACTTTTATCACTTTTTCGGACTCTTTCAAAAATTTACGAAAAAGTGAAACCCTGGAGTTCTCTTTTAAGCCCTTTTCAGACTCTCTAAAAATGAAAAGATTGCCGAGCACTTGATTATTCGAACTCGTTAAAGTAAATGAATGATCGTCCTTTCAGTATAAGTTTATCCCTTTTACGGACTGAAATGGAATATTTACGAAAAAGGAATACGTTGACTAATTACGGTTAATAGAGTTCTCTTCCGCATTATTTTATCCTTTTTCGGGCTCGAGAGACTAAATTTACGAAAAAGTACACCCATGGAGTTTTCTTAAGTTTTTCTTCTGACTCCCTAAAATTGAAAAAAACCGAGTTTCTCCTATACTAGACTCGTTAAAATTTAACATTAAAGGACTTGTTCAATTTTCAAGCAGGAACGAACCACTCCTTCTTAGGGTTCGAATCTTAAACTAAATTGGACTCATCCGAAGGATGAGCTTATAAAAAAGCAAATGTTATCCTCCTCAAGCTTGTCAAAAATAAAGAGGTACTTGCCAGAAATGGTGGGGGAAAAGAGAGAAAAACGAACCTGTTTGTTACATTTTGATTATTTAGAAAACCGTTAACCACTCTTGAACACGACACTTTTGTTCACCTAGGTTGGGAAAATCCTTTACCTAACAATTAATCAAACCGTGTTGAAAGTCTTCAGCCGGTTTCTGGGTATTAGCTTTGGGTTAATTGTCACCAAACCATCTGCAGTGTCGTTATGTGTTCAAGAGGACAGTTTAAAAAAACCATTCATTTGCGAAATATTTGTCTTCCATTTTGAGCATCCCTGAGTTAGTCCTTGCCAATATATTTCTTCAAAACTTGATCTATGATTTCGTGTTGTGGGCTTGCCTATGATGGATCACTTTCTATCGAAGACAACTCATTATCTAGGAAGTTGATCCAGAAATCGTCAGTACCTTGAAATCTGCATGCCTCAATGGGAGGTTTCTCGCCTTCGACGACAGGTTGCATCGTTGACCTTCGATCGAATGATTCCATGACATGTTCGACTTCAGCTCATTCATTCAAATTTCATGGATTGTACTGAGTACTTTGAGAGCCATTGAAATTATTGGTGGTTACTCTCACACTTGTTAACAATTTACATTATTGACTGGTAATCAAGTGGTTTCTACCATGTTCGACTTCGACACATTTATTCACATGGATAGAATCGTACTGGTTCGAGAAGCGGAAATCAAGACCCTGGATCTAGTTTCTACCATCCAGGTTGCGAGGAATTTTGTTATTCATTTATAAAGTGGAATATTCATAAACATATGGCTACGTCCATACTGTGGCTACACACGTCTATACTGCTGATGTATTGAAAATCATTCCTGCATCAGAACAATTTAAATCAGTTTTCTAGTTAGTTTTGATCTGAGTATGGGAATGCCTACCTCAGCGATGATATGTTTACATATAATATATATATATATAATATATATATATATATATATATATATATATATATATATATATATATATATATATATATATATATATTACGAATGTTTTTACAGGTTCCTACTGGGGTGTCCACAGGATGATCCTTGAAATGATAAAGTACTTCACTTTTCATATATGACAGACTTCATCTTCATCTATTCCAGACTTCGCACTTTAGGGGGCAATCTGTTGCACTAAAAACTGTCACCTTGACATTCTGATGACTGTATGAGCTCATTGTCACTCATACTTACCTCCTCTGCAAGTCTTACAACCTCTACTCCTCATGTTAAGCCCTAAAACAAGAGAAAAAACCCTAAAAAGCTCCAAAACCCTAGGTACGAAGGTAATGTGAAGCTTACCTACGTTCTTGGCTAGGGTACGCAGGTAATGTGAAGCAAAAATGCGTTCCAAAATGCAGTTTCTCTATGTAATGTCTGCGTACCCCCTTCAAAGTCAAAAGGGTGAGAAACCAAAGTAAAAAAGTTGATTTTTGGTCAATTCTAGAAGCTTTTAGGTGAGATTTTTTGGGGATGAGTACGCTCTAATAAGGTTCATGCATCCCACACCTTAAGGAGCTAACCCCTTGATGTGAGGATCCTATCCCTTTGAAGGATGATTCTATCCTTTCATAGGTGGAACCCTAACCTCCTCATCTTCTCTATAAAAAGAGGCATTGGGTAGCCTCAAAGGGAGTTGAAGCTTTAGTGTGTGATTGAGGCGAAGTGCTGTTGAGATTTACACTTCTTTCTGCTGAGATTTTGTGAGGAAAGATCACATACCTCTATGTGCTCCTGAAGGAAGAGTGCAAGACTTATCAAATTAGAGGAGACTCCTGCTTCAGACCCTGGGAAGGCTTGTTCAACATCAAGGCTAAGGTTGTAAGGTTCTTCTATTATTTTAAGATTAATACAATCAAGTTTTGTTTTTCTCAATAAATTTCCGTTCAATTGTTTATTTCAATAAGCTGTCATTTGATCATTTATTTCATAGATTCCTTGATCACTATGATAGGTATGTTTTATAATTATTTGTTATACAGGTGCTATTTAATATTTTCTTGTCTGTGATTGCAGGTCTTTAAAGACGACATTTTGTTGTGACGAAAGACGACACTTTGTTGCGACGGAAGAACTATTGTTGCGACGAAAGAAATCTTGTTGCGACGGAAGGATTATTGTTGCGACGAAAGAACTCTTGTTGCGACGGAAGGATTATTTTTGCGATGGAAGAACTATTGATGTGACGGAAAAAATACGGTTGCAAATAAGAATTTGGATCTAAGGTAGGATCGACACCTTCATAACATTTACTTGTAAAAAGAATATATTTAGAGAAAGATAAGCTTAGTTGTTCGTTTGTTGCTAGATTGTCTTCTGACACTAGGGAGATCGATCTTGTCTGCAAGATCGATTTATCTAGCCAACAGATCTTCCTCCCTTCTTGAAAACACAATTATGTCATCCAAGTAGACTACATCTGATTTATCTTTTTCTTCAGCAAAGGCAATTTCCACTGCTCTTTGAAAGGTCTCTCCTGCATTCAATGTCCATTGCTCCACTAGAAAACTTAGAGTAATTGTTTCAACCAACTTTGAATTGAAGATTAGCCTCTTCAGTCCGAGAGGGCTTTCTCAAGGTAACTTATAATTCTCAATGAAAAATCAATTAGATGGCTAACTCTACGACTGTAAAATTGATTATGATTTATTGCAGGTTGAAAATGTAAAGGAATGCTACCATAGGGAAAATGGAGTCAACATCAGACAAATCAATGAAATGGTCCTTCTTGTGGAAGCTGAGGCAATGGAAGTTTCAATGAAAGATGGTACACATACACAATACAGGAAGAAAACACAAGTTAACATATAAAGGAAGTCAGAGCATGTTTCCATGAGTTTTGAGTAATTAGATATAAACTAACTGTAGATATTAAACATTAAAGATACAAGACAAATAACTCATTGAACACTTCATTCGAATCTCAGGTGAAGAAGACCAAAACATCCACTGTATATTACTGAAGATGAAAGTTTTACAAAAAATAACAATGTAGTACAATACTCTCCAACCCTTTGATATTTGTTCTTCTATCTATAAATAGACTCTTTTTTCATTACATAGGATGCTGGATCATCGAACCTTGACTTTGACAACTAATCATCACTGACAACTCTAAAAGGACACCTATTCATTTAAGAGTTTCTCTCCTAATGGGACTATAACTACATTATTTCCTCCACTTCTCTAATAGAGGGACCACTACATAGATAAAGATTAGATGCTCGAATGGCATTCTCCATGACATAAGACATAAATGTACTTTCCAAGAATTTAGCAACAACTGTCGTATTTTCTAGGAAAGTATCAACATTAACTATAATTTTGTCTTCATGCGTTTTTGTATGAATGGCACACATGCCAAGTTATGAACATTTGCTGAGATGTATCCTTATCTGTTTGGATGCCTCAACGTGGCTTTCTGGTCTTTCGTATGCCTTTTTAACCTTCAAAAACCCTTCAAAAACACCTCGCTGCAAAACATGCATCTTTAGGCAGTTTCTTAGCGAGGTTGTTTCTGTCTTTTAACCTTTCCTTCTGCCACCTCTGCTGGTCAAAAATGATTTGTCAGGGAAAAATATCTAAATAATATCAAACTTCCTCCCTATTTCTTCATTAAAATTATTTTAAAGACCAAAATAAATCTTTAGAAATTTTGTATCATTTTTCGGCCTTCAAGCTTGGAGCTCACTACGAAACTGCCTAATAAGGCAGAAATTGCAGATTTTGTAACTTTCTTCGAAAATTCATCTTCTACGCCAAAAATTATGTCACTTGAAAGATATAAACCTTTACCAAAATGTCCTAGCTCAAATATTCAGTCCTTGGGTGTTTCATCTTCATTAACAATAGGTTGACCTTCAGGTTCTTCAATCACTTTCATTTTTAGTCCTCTCTTCTCCAGTTCATCTTGAATCATGTCCATTTGTTCCTGAAGGTCTTCCACTTGATTTTGTAATGATATATTTTTAGCTTGCAAGCGCAAATTCATCTTCCTGGTATGTTTGGCCACAATTCTTAGAGGCTGGGTTCTTTTCAACATTGTTTTAGCATTACTCATAGATTCTGAAACACTTGAGAGTTGACTGTCCCATTTTTTCATCATCTAATCAAAATATGTCTTTTCAGACATGTGATTCTCTGCTTCCAAGTTTAACTCAAGTATTTATTCTCTTACTTCTCTTAATTGTTCTATGAGGAGTTCTGTTTATGAATTTTCAACCATCTTCTCCTTTCCCTTTCTCTGCATAGTGACAACTTCTTCTGCTGCTGGGGATAAATCTATGATGTTTTCTGGCTGCTTACCTTCAGCGAGCCTTATTTCCTAGTCTATTGGCCATTAAATGCAGTTGGGCATATACTGCCCACCGTTGGATTTAAACGAATTTAAATCCAATTGTGGGTAGTATATGCCCAGCCGCATTTAATGGCCAATAGACCATGAAATAAGTTTTTCCACTTACCTTCACTGACTTTTTCTGCTCCTTTGCTTTCCATGACCTTCTTTGCAATTTGTGACCTAGTCATTGGCTTCCTTGGTTGAAACATGAAGCTAGCATCCTCTCCTGCAAAATCCAACTTCTTGATAGACTTACCTTTCTTCAATTTTCTTCCATCACCTTCAATATCTTTTGCCTGCACTAATGGGGAGTCCTCAATATCTATTGCATGGAGGATGTCTTCCAGGTTTTCTTTGGCCAATGTTTTACTCCTTGTTATCCTCTTACTGCTTTGTTTGCTAATCTTCTATTTCTGTTTTTCAGGTGCTGGCTGAGGGATATCAGTTTCTCGCAAAGGTTCTACTTCAATGCCCATTTGTTCTACTGGAAACTATCTTCCTTCTTCATCAATATCTTCTATTATAGCTGGATATGTAGTAGTTTTAGGTTTTGAAACTTCGTTTGGAGTCACTGCATCTACTTCATACCCATTCATAAAAATAAAATAGGTCCAATCTCTGTTTAACCTTTTCAACTCTTCCAGCACTAATGGTTTTATCAGACCATGGTGAAATACTAATGTTTCATTACCTTATGTCTTTACTTGAACTTTATCTGACATATTTCCCAAACTCTTGTATAAAAAGAAGGGAAGGTTAAGTGGTTTATTACCAAAAAAATGCAGAAGGAGTCTAATACAATAAGAATAAACCATGTGGAATCTCCCTTCGCAGGTGAAGAATTTTTGGATCACCAACAACATATTTTCATAATTATAGTTCATATAACCCCTGGGGATGCCATTGGTCATATCAAATCCTCTGTGCTCCTGCTTGAGAAAATATTCACAGCCTTGCATTCTAAACTTTGTGTTGAGATTCAACAAGATGATGAGCTTAGTGAAAATAGTCGCCTTCACTAAGTGGGCCCGCAGGCTATTTTTGGCGCAAAGTCTATTTTTAGACTATGTTTATTTTTAGACATGTCGATCATATTCTATGAGTTGCAGGATGCTATTTGTGGATGGTTGGTCAAGTTGGAAAAATATATGGACTTTTATTTTTAGACATATTGGGCTGAATCTATTTTTAGATTTCCAGTCTAAAAATAGATATGTCGAATATTATTAGCTCTTAATAATATTTGGACTCTAAACATTATCTTATTCTCTTGGAGCACTTCAGTTAAGTGCACAGGTGTGGCACAGTATATGACATAAGGAATTACGCTATTCTTGAGGGTTTACTGGAGCTAATGCATGAGGACTTCAGTTAGAACTCATGTGACAAAGTTTGGTGGAGTTATAGAAGTAGTTGGTGGAGTTGTATTCAGTTTAACTCAGTTAGAGTCAGTTGAGTTAGTTGTATCTAATCTAACTGATTGATACACTAGTGAGAGTGGTGTGAATTAATTAGTTAATTAATTCACTAAATAATAGCTCATTAATCAACTGAAGAATACATCAGTTAACTACAGTGCATGGATAGTTCAGTGGAGATCAGTGGAGAGGTAGGTGAAAGAGCAAGTGTGACTATCAGTTGTGACTATAGTGATGCATTAATTGCATCCAACACTCAGTGGAGATGCAAATGAGGATTGCATAGTGCAATCCAAGTGGATTCGAGTTCATTCAGAGCCATTCTTCAGAAGGAATTGCGCAGTAGAGGCAGGCTAGTAGGTGGCAGAGATCAGTGCATGGATTTGCTAGATCGGGCCTGATTAGTGTGTAGTGATTTTATTGTACTGAGAGCTTGACATGTTCAGCTTTGTATGAGGATTGTTACATGATCTCTATGACATATATTATATACAGATAGTTGGGGTTTTTAGCTTCAGGATTTCCCGTTAAATCACTGTGTTAATGTGTGTGAATTTTTATGGTTTCATGTGTGCATTGCAATTGATTTAATTTCCACATGTGATGATCAATGGTGGAATAGATTCTATATTGTGCATGAAGTTAAATAGTGTGTGATCAGAAGAATCTTGGATATATAACACATAAGTTATATAATTTCTAAACTTTGTTCCTTTGAACCATTCTTCACCACTTCTAGGAATTTATGTAGCTTGGGAGATGATATCTGGTGACACTATGAAATTCAAAATCCCAACTTTTGATGCTGTCCTTGTAAAATTTGTTGCAGAGTCTTTGGATACCTGTGCATAGAAACCCTGCAATTTCTGGAAGAAATGTAGGCAGCCCGTCTTCTTGAAAGCCTCCATAGCAATGGGATCTTTATTCAACAACTTCAAATCCATAGGCTTATACCTTACACAATAACCTCCCTTATTTGTTTTCTTCTTCGATGCCATGACGATTTATACTTCTTGCTGCCTCGCTTGTTGATGACACCTGCAGAATCAAATTCTAACAAAAACCTACTTTTCGTGGTGAAGCAGCTCTCAAACAGTGAAAATGAGATACTTCACATGCAAGAATTGGACATTGAATGATAAAGAGAAGCTTGGGGATAAAGTTTTAAAGGTAATTTTGACAACTCAGAGTTTAGTGATGACACATGTGACCATAAAAGACAATGATGACAACACATACGGCTTTGCATGTTTAGGAATCATCATAACAAACAAAAATTACCTCACCCCTTTCTTTTTCTTATTGAAAATTGAAACCTCGCACCACTCCGTAGGAAAAAACCCATTTTCCTAGCGAAAAATGTTTAACTCTTGACATATTCGCTACAGAATTGTCAGGCAGTTTCGTAGCGAAATATTCCGATTTGCCATATGATTGATCCGGATCTTGGGTGGTGACCCCAAGATCAAAAAATTTGAAATGGATCTGACAAGATCTGCAAAATTAGAATGCCAGAAAAAAGAGAGAACATAAAGAAAATAAAACCACAAAGAAACTTGTTTTATTAAAACAGAGAAAACTGTAGAAGCTACATTGTGGCGGACCATCTGTCCTTTTACAAACTGAGGCTTGTTATTTATAGCCTTTTTTGAGTTACAATACCATGTGTAGATCTTGGGGGGAGGTCCCAAAGATCTAAAAAAAAATGAAATGGATGTGACCAAATTTGCAAAATTAGAATGCAAGAAAAAAGAGAGAACACAAAGAAAATAAAACCACAAAGAAACTTGTTTTATTAAAACAGAGAATAACTGTAAAAGCTACATTGTGGCGGACAATCTGTCCTTTTACAAACTGAGGCTTGTTATTTATAGCCTTTTTTGAGTTACAATACCATGTGTAGATACCATAGGCCAATACCATGGGTAGATACCACTTACAATACCATGAGCAAATCCCATGTGTGGATGAATACCATGGTTGGATACATACCATGGTTCACTTACAATACCATGGGTGAATAAATATCATGGGTGGATGAATACCATGGGTTGATGCCATTTACAATATCATGGGTAAATTCCATGGGTGGATGGATAACATGGGTAGATGAATACCATGGGTTGATGCCATTTTCCATTCAGATCATTCCTCCCTCCTTAAGAAGCAATGGTCCCCATTGCGTGAAGTTCCCTCCTGAGAAGCCTTTGTTGAATATGAAGAGCCACTGAAGAGAAGGGTTTTGTGTAGTTAGCCCACAACCGTGATGAACGAAGATCCAAGGATAGAGATACCCTGTAATGCTTGTGACCAACTGTGATATTGACAGTGTGCGGCCTAGCAAATGGATTTCGATGAAGTGTGGGTTTGTGGATGAACCAAAACCATGACAAACAAAGATCCGAGGATAGAGATACCCTGTAATGCTTGTGACCAACTGTGTGACTAACAGTGTGCGGCCTAGCAAATGGACTTCGATGAAAATGATTTTGTGCGGTTGAACCATAACCGTGATGCTGATTGTTGATGAAGTAGCAGGTGCCTACATAGCTTGGGGTGGGAGGGCACGTCTCGAAAGGGAACCCGCTCCGATTGCTGATCCAGATTTAAAATGAGCATAACTCGGTTAACATAGTTCAGAATATTTATTATAACTTGTTTTTAGAGATGGAAGGATCATTCTTCATCTTCTCATGTGTCTAAAACCACTATCTGGAGACTCTAGACTCTCAGATTCGTGCTGGAACTGTCTCGCCGTCACAAAATTTCTGAAAAAATAGTTGATTGTAAATCAACGATAACTCCCACATCCGGACTCCGATTCGACCGATTTTTTTTTAAATTGGGTGATTTTTCAAGAGGAGCTCAGATCTATATCCATTTCTATGAAATTTTGCACTGAAAACTTCAAAAAATGACAGGAGAGCCGCCGTCCATGAATTGTCATCAGAAAAATTACTTCAACATTGCTGATTTTGAATCAGCAATATCTCCCTCATCTGAACTCCAATTTGGCCGATTTTTTTTTGTTTGAATTTGAGTATTTTTTCGCTAGGAATCCAGATCTGGTCTTTTTTTTTGCAAATGTTTCACCAAAATTTTTAGATCTGATCTGAAAACTCGCCGCCAAAAAAAATTCATGGATTTTGCTGAAGATGGCTGCAAAACATTGAAACTGAAATATATTTCAAACCCTCATTCCCATCGAGGCGTAACCTGAATCTGATACCACTGATTTGGATCTTAGGTGGAAACCCCAAGATCTAAAAATTTGAAATGGATCTGACAAGATCTGCAAAATTAGAATGCCAGAAAAAAGAGAGAACACAAAGAAAATAAAACCACAAAGAAACTTGTTTTATTAAAACAGAGAACAACTGTAGAAGCTACATTGTGGCGGACCATCTGTCCTTTTACAAACTGAGGCTTGTTATTTATAGCCTTTTTTGAGTTACAATACCATGTGTAGATCTTGGGGGGAGGTCCCCAAGATCTAAAAAAAAATGAAATGGATGTGACCAAATCTGCAAAATTAGAATGCAAGAAAAAAGAGAGAACACAAAGAAAATAAAACCACAAAGAAACTTGTTTTATTAAAACAAAGAATAACTGTAGAAGCTACATTGTGGCGGACAATCTGTCCTTTTACAAACTGAGGCTTGTTATTTATAGCCTTTTTTGAGTTACAATACCATGTGTAGATACCATAGGCCAATACCATGGGTAGATACCACTTACAATACCATGGGTAAATCCCATGTGTGGATGAGTACCATGGGTGGATACATACCATGGATCACTTACAATACCATGGGCGAATAAATATCATGGGTGGATGAAGACCATGGGTTGATGCCATTTACAATATCATGGGTAAATTCCATGGGTAGATGAATAACATGGGTAGATGAATACCATGGGTTGATGCCATTTTCCATTCAGATCAATGATTCACTACGAAACTATGTAAAACTGATAGGTGGAATATTTTGTGATTAAAAAGCACGGGGATGAGAACTAGATGAGATGAGGTTGATTTGACTGACATGACATGGTTAGAGGTGGATTTTAGACTTAAGGTAGACATCACCAAATGCAATTTTTTCAAGAATTTCATGAAAATGACTGATGAGAAAACATGAACCTAGGTGAATGACATGTAGGACCCTATCAATGAAAGTGTTAAAAATAATGAGTGATAACAGTGGCTCCACCGAGGATGGTGTGCCCCTATGGTACAACAAAGAACATGTAGTTCCAGTGCCATCTTTTTTGAAAATAAAACTAAAATTCACCAAGCCTTATTCAAACTCTTATGGCCTTCTCCTCGGGCTCAAGTTTGATGATCAAATTATCTTCATTAGTAGAACAACATAATAAAACGAAATATATACAATGGAGTGAAAATTCAGTAAAATTTAAGAGGAGTAGTGCTTTAGAAACTTGCCATTGGCAGGTCCTCCAACTCAAAGTTTTCCATCCATCTCTTGAAGTAGATAAGTATTGTTGCCATGATATGTAGCTAATATAAATGGTCCCTTCCAGATGTTTTCAAACTTTCCATGCTTCCCCTTTTCCTCAATTATGGCTTCCCACTTTAAAACTACATCTTAAATCTGGAAATTCTCTTCTTTGAATTTTTCGTCAAATGTTTTCTTCACTCTATTATATGATTGCTGATGGCTATTGTATACCTCCTCTCTTTTTTCTTGCAATGCTATGAGCTGGTTTATCCTCCTCTGAATTGCATTAGGCTCCTCTTCCAATACTTGCAACTGTTTCATTACAAGAACTCCCAAGGAATTGGGAAAAATTGTTTTAGCTCCATACACTAATTCATAAGGTGATGTACGAATGGATCTCTTTGTACAGACCCTATCAACCCAAAGAGCATATTTCAATTTCAGATGCCATGATCTCTTGTTTTCTTGTAGTACCTTTTTTATAATTCTCACAATGCTTTTATTAGAGGATTCTGCAAGGCCATTACCTTGGGGGTAATAGGCTGTTGAATGTCCAAGTGTTATATGATATTGATGACAAAAGCTAATTAATTTTTTGGATTTAAAAGCTTGTGCATTGTCAGTAATAATCTTCATAGGACAACCGAACCTAGACAAAATGTTGTTCTCCAAGAACTGAATGATGACTGAGTCAGTGGCTTTCCTAGTTGGGATCATTGCTTTGATCCATTTAGTGAAATAATCCTTGGCTGTTAGGATCCAACGATGCTACCCTGAAGATGAAGGGTGTATTTCAGCAATAAAATCCATCCCCCATTGTTGGAAAGGCGCCTCAACATATATTGGCATCAAAGGTAAAGGAATCAATTTTTTTCTTACCATAAAAAATTTGACATTCATGGCAAGCAACGATCTTCTTGAAGACATCCTTGAACATAGTGGGCCAATAGTAACCTGCTCTGAGTATTTTGTTTGATCTAGATTTCTAGTAGTGGTGTCCTCCATAATATCCCTTGTGAAATTATTCAATAACCCTTTCAGCTTCCTCCTCCAGCAAACAGTCTAAAAGGATTCCATCGATATCCTTTTAATACAAATTCTTATTTACAATACAGTATCTTAATGATTTCATCTTCACAAACCTTGATTTTGATTTGGTAATCTCTGTAGGAGCTTTGTGATGATGCAAAAAAACATAATATCTCTGTACCATTTAGATAAAATGAACTTCTCTTCAATAGGTATCAACTCTTCATCTTCCTTTGAAAACTCTGAAATTTCTGCAATGAAAGTCATGTCAAGACATTCAAAATTGGATTGTGCCATTAGTTTTGCTATCCCTTTTCCTTTCACCAACTTTGTAGGCCTTATTGCTATGTCATACTCCGACAAAGTAGCTATCCATTTCCCTCTCTTTCCATCAGGATTAGCTTGTGTCAAAATGTCTTTAACCACAGTGTTAGGTACAAATGCAATGACATAAGAGTGCAAAATATAAATCCTGAGGTCTTTAATAGCTTTGATCAAAGCATATGCTTGTTTTCCAAAATATTATACTTTAGCTCTTAGTTGGAAAGTGTTCTGCTAAATAATGAAATTGGTTGTTCTGTACCTTGCTGTCCTTTCTGCAATAAAACTCCAACTACGGTATTTTCGGATGCAAATGTGAAAACCATAAATTCACTTGAAAAATTTAAAATAATAAGCACTAGAGCTTGGGTGAGGGCTTTCTTTATCTCTTCAAATGATTGCTTGGCTTCAATAGTCCACTTAATATTAGCTCCTTTCTTTTACATCTTGGTAATGCCCTTGACAATTTCAACAAAGTTCGGGATGAACCTTCTAAAAAAGTTTACCTTCCCAAGAAAGTTCTGAATTTGTTTCTTGTTTCTTAGCAGGTCTATCTTATGAATAGAATTAACTCTATTTGGATCAATATTTATCCCATCCTATGATATAATATGTCCAAGAAATTTTCCAGAAGTTAGAGAAAAAATACTTTTAGTGGGGTTAAGAGAGATACCAAATCTTCTACATTTCTGTAGAATTTTCTCCAAATGCTTCAAATGATCTCCCTCCCTTCTTGAAAACATAGTTATTTTATCTAAGTAGAATACAACTAATTTATCTTTCTCTTCAGCAAAGGCAATGTCCATTGCTCTTTGAAAGGTCGCTCCTGCATTCATCAAACCAAAAGGCATCTTGGAGTACATGAATGTTCCCCATGGCATGGTAGAAGCAATCTTCTCTTGATCTTCCGGGTGTACCAATTCCTGATTATAATCTGAAAATCCATCTAGCATGGACATCCTTTTAGAGCCAAAAATATTCTGTTGGAATCGCGATTTCCGTTAGACCAAAACCTGCAGGCATTAGTATCCGCTACAATTGCCAGATTTAGGATCCACGAGATGTGGTTAGTCCACGTCGCGAAACACACGGGGAGCGTTGAAACCAATGTCCAACAATCTCCCCCCCAACGCAAGCCCGGTGTGTTTCGAACTTGAGACCTGTCACTCTGATACCACTTGTTGGAATCACGATTTCCGTTAGACCAAAACCTGGAGGCATTAGTCTCTGCTACAATCGCCAGAGTTAGGATCCACGAGAGGCGGTTAGTCCATGTCGCGAAACACACGGGGAGCATTGAAACCAATGTCCAACATATTCTGCAAAATCTAATCCATCTTGGGAAGATGATAGTTGGCCTTCAAGGAAGCCTTGTTCAAATTTCTAAAATCAATACAGATTCTGATCTCGCCACTCTTCTTTCTGACTGGTACCAGATTAGCAAGTGACTTTGAAAATCTCATAGGAACAATGATCTTTGCATAAAATTTTTTCTCAATCTCCTTCTCAATCAGATGCATGTGCAATGGGTTAATCCTTCTCAATTTCTATTTGAAAGGTTTCTAATTCTCTTTTATAGTAATAATATGATGTATAACACTAGGATCATACCTTTTCATATCAACATAGCTCTATGCAAAAACATCAATGTATTTCTTTATCATCTCAATATATTTCTGCTTCATCCCCATAGAAAGAAATTTGGAAAGCTTTACCATTTTAGGTGCTGTGGCTGTACCAAGATTACAAGTTTCTACTTCCTCATCATCAGCTTGCATCCTAGGATATTTAAAAACATCATTTTGATAAAAAAGCTTCTCAAGTGGAATAAGGCCCTTGGGTATACAATTTTTTTTTGGCTGCAAAACTTTAGAATTAACCTTATTTTCAGCAAACATGTTTTGCTGATCCACTTGTGTGTTTTCAAACTCCTCCTCTAACTCTATGAAATTTATGACTTTCTGGTCATCTTCAAACACTTTCCAATGGATGATGTTATCTAGGATGGCAGGCCTATGCCGGACTTCAATTTCAAACTTCTTAGTAGAATGTGTAGGGATGACAAACAAACTTGCAGAAACAACTAAAGAATCAACCACTGAGTTTTGATCTCTAGTTTTCACAATAAATGCATATTCTTGGAGTTTTTTAAGCATTTCCATAATCAAATTTCTATAATCTCTCATCCTTACATCATTGGTTTGGTATAATCCTTCAACTTGTTTGATTACCAACTCCGAATCTCCACACACTGATATCATCTTGGCATCCAATCTTTTCAAAAATTCCAAACCCAAAAACAAAGATTCATATGCAACCATATTATTGGTACAATCAAAGTTAAGTTTAAAGGAATAAAAATTACTTTCATCATCAGGAGTAGTGATCAAAATGCCTGCACCAGCCCCCTCTCTTCCAGCAGATCCATCAAACTGTAGAAGCCACCAACCCTCTGCTTTCTCTTCTACAATTTCCTTATTTTCAACTAGCTGATTTTCTGTTTTCCCTTCAGTTTCTGCTTCATCAGTTAGCTAATTGAAAAGAATTTCTGATCCTAATTCAATTTCAATAACATAAATGGAAAATTTTTGAGGTTTATCCTTTCTGCTTACCATGTAGGCCATCCTACTCTCCCTATACAACCTTCTCTGCTCACCAAAAACAGGAATGGTAGCATCTGTCATGTCCATCTGCATGGTGCCTTTGAGTTTTGTAGGCTAAGATCTGGATAAGAGCATGCCAAACTTGGGGGGAATATCTGCCGTCACAATGTCCATCACCACTATCTTAACATGCACCTGTACCAAGTCAACAACAACATCTTTGATCAGTCCTATGCATTGGCATCTTTTGGAGTCAAAAGAAAATAAATCTTTGTATGGCCTAGTGATCTCCAAACCCATCCTCTCCATAGTAACCTTAGGCATGAGGTTATGAGAAGCCCCTGAATCAAACATGGCATTGTGTAAGGTCATATCATGAATATTAAGGCTGACATAGAAGGGAGGGACTTCTTCATTCTGCTCATCTTCCAACATTGGTCCAAGGTGAAATTTCACATTGAGCCTTGAAAATTAAAACATAATTCAAGATAAACTTTAAAATTTATTGAATCAATCTTAAGGATCATTTGAAACATTAACAAAAACATTTAGAGGTCTAGTCTATAGACTGTTCCAATGTCTTTAAACATAGGGGCTGTCGTTTTTTCCTGCGTTGCATTCTGGGAGTGATATCTTGTTCCACGTATGTAAGTGTATCATACCATTCTCCACGTACCTCTGGTTATATTGGATGGCGATTAACACATGAAAATTATGAAGTAACACTCTCATAGTACGATTACGAATTAGACAACACTACTAGGGACTGCACTTCCTCTTATCGTCGAGTATATTTTGGAATTCCACACTAGGTTGTTGTCCTCACCTTAGGTAACCGAGTCGGTCACCTTGTATACTGTGATACACCAAACACAACATTTGGGGAGATTTCATGCCCTTACGTAAATCCCTGGTTCTCCAAGGTGGTGTATTGCAGTTCACAGTTGATTGGTAAACCATTTTTCCTAGATTACACTTTTTGATTTATTTTGTTGTTAATTTTTTAAAATTTATTGAATCAATGTGGAAGAACAACCCCCTCAACCTCGTTGTTCATGTAGGATGCAAAGATTTCCTTCTCTTCCACTTGAGGAAACTCTTAAACGTCATCAGAACAAAAAAAAGACGTATACTACCAAATCTAGTACTTCAAGAGCTACTACTTCAGGTCCTCCACCTGAAATATATCCACCAGAATCATATTTTCCTGTGAATATTTAATGCAATATTACTTCTTAATTTTCTAGTGAGTATGACACAGTCGAAACAAAAGCACCTGATATTTCATTACTTGAGGTTATTGAACCTAACTATCTTGAATTAGAGACAACACAGCCTGAGGTTATACAACTTGAGGCACCTCAGTTATATACACCTGTTACTTTAGGACCTTCTTCTTCTCTTCCTTTGTCTCAGACCCAACCAAAACCTATATATCTTGGATCCAACGGTGAACCACTTCCACCTAGTCTTGTGAGTATTGAATAAATTCCTTAGGAATATCCTTGACCCATTTCTCCTTTCCATTTAAGAGGGACTCTTCTTTACCAGGCCCATCCTTTTCCTTCTCCTCATACTCCATCACAAGCTCCTTCATCTAAATCTTTTCCTTTCAACTCACCTTAAATTTTCCTTGGGAAATCCTCGTTGGGACAATTAATCATGATTGAATCCACTATGTTTCTTCAACCTATATCTACTACCATGAGCAAGACAAACCATGTTGGAACTTCATCCAAGTTTGTGACATCGCCAGAGACACATTTGTATGGTGGCCCGTCCGTCTTGCCTGGTTACCAATCATTGTCTGGTACATTTTATAGCACAACATCCAGTCCATGGACTTATCCCATGTCATACTCTTTTGAAATCTTGTCTGGCACTTATTTTATGAGTGCTACATATTTTTATCTTCTTCCTCCATCTGTTATGAAACCAGCTCCACAAATATAAGAAAAGAGAGTTTAACGCCTTAAAAATAAGCCACTTCGAAGGGGAAACCTCCTTTACATTACATAAATGAACAATTCTTGGATGATACAAATGAAAAAACCTCCTTCTATATATAGGAGTCCATGCGGTCACAATATAATCCTAGCCGACCTAACCAATGTAAGGGCACAATAATAACAATATTGGGGTTACAGGGGTACAATAATAACAATAAGGGGGCTACACTAACAACAACAAGGGACTACACTAGTAGGGACCTAACATATCCCTCTCCTTCAAAAAAGTGTTGTCCTCAACGCTTGAGTAACTTTGGGTGCTTATGTATAAAATTCTCATCCTCCCATGTAGAATCTTCAGTGGGTAAGTTCTTCCACTTGATGAGATACTTTGAAATTGATCGATTTCGTAGCTATCGAGTTATTGTTTCCGTGAATGCTTCAGGTTCCAATATGATTTTTCCTTCCTCATAAAGTTATGGCAATATCGTTTGAATTGGAAGTTTTTCACCTATAACCTTTTTTAAGCATGAAACATGGAAAACTTGATGCACTTGTGAAGAAGCAGGAAGCTCCAATTTGTATGCCACAGTACCAATATTTTGCAACACCTTGTAAGGACCATACTACTTTGGCGATAATTTATTATCCTTTTTAGCTTGCTTGAGGGAAATTTGTTTGTATGGTTGTAGCCATAAAAATACCCAGTCATCCTACATCAGAACTTCTCTCGCTGCGATGTTGATATTCCTGATGTTTCATTCGATTTTGTGCCAAATTTATGTTATCCTTTGTTAGGATATTCCAACAAATAGGATAGTTAAGAATAACTTAGTCTAGTGTAGAGTTAGGTAAAGTGTGTTTCTTTACTATGTACATTTGTAACTTATAATTCGACGGTCACAATTTGTAGTGATCCGACGGTTATATCTCTCCTCGGTATTAACGACACTTGATCTGTGGATTAACACATGATTGGTCCATGATCTCTATTTAAAGAGCATGGAGGGTCATTTGTTCGTAACCATTTATGAGAGAAACATATGTAAATTTTCTTTTTATTAATAAATTCCCTGAAGTGGTCATGTTGGCTCAGGCCGTGGACTATTTCCATCTTTGAGGGTTTTAACCACGTGATAATACTGGTGTACTGATTTGTGATCTGTTTGTGAGCGGTGACCTTTATGTTGATGATCTTATCCTTACTGGTAGTGATCCAAACCATATAAACCATGTGAAGTCTAGCCTCAAAAATAAGTTTGAAATGACAGACTTAGGACACTTGCATTATTTCCTTGATCTACAACTCTTGCAATCCAAAGAAGGCATTACCCTCTCTCAGTCCAAGTATGCATGTGATCTTCTACACCACTTTCACATGGAAGAAAATAAGCCAGCCCCTTCTCCCTTTCAGTATGGAGTCAAGATTTCAGTCACTTTTACTACCGCTGAAGTTGATGCAACCTTATACTGCCAACTTGTTGGTAAACTTCTGTATCTAACCCATACCCATCCTGACCTTTCCTTTACCGTTGGTCTTATCGCTCAGTTTATGCACCAACCTCATGAAATTCATTGGAAAGCAGCTAAAATAATACTTCAATATATTCGAGGTACAGTTTAGTTTGGGATTCATTACAGTGCAGGAGCATCTCCATTATTGATTGGTTTCACTGGTTCTGATTGGGCTGGTGACCCTGATGATCGAAAGTCTACTACAGGATATGTATTCACTCTTGGTTCAGGACCCATTACTTGGTCTTGTAAGAAACAAAGTGCCATCTCCATTTCTTCAGCTGAAGCAAAGTATCACGGTGCATTTTAAGCCAACAAGGAATCCATGTGGCTTCGTCAGATCCTGTTTGAATTTGGTCTTCATCAGCAGCATCCGACTACACTTTGGTGTGATAATCAGAGTGCCATTTAGCTATTTAAAGATCCAGTTCAACATCAACGTATGAAACACATTGAAATCCACAAACACTTCATCAGAAAGCTCATTCATGATCATGTTCTTGAAGTGCAGTACTGTCCAACTAATGATCAAGTAGCCAATATATTTATAAAGGCTCTCACAGAAGCGAAGTTTACCAAACTTCGATCCATGCTTGGAGTTCAGGAAATTTTTCATTAAGGGGGGATAGGATCTAATGCCTCCTTCCTTCTCCTATTTGTGTCACTTTTGTAAATCCTTCAATCCTATCCCAATTTGTTCTTAAGGGGGGATGTTAGCATATTTTGACACATAGGAAATAGGATCCTCTTTTGTCACCTTTGTAAATCCTTCAATCCTATCCCAAGTTGTTCTCAACGGGGGATGTTAGGATATTTTGACACATAGGAAATAGTTAATAATAACTTAGTCTAGTGTAGAGTTAGGTAAAGTGCGTTTCTTTACTATGTACATTTGTAACTTATAATCCGACGGTCATGATTTATAGTGATCAGACGGTTATCTCTCTCCTTGGTATTAACGACACTTGATCCGTGGCTTAATACCCAATTGGTCCATGATATCTATTTAAAGAGCATGCAGGGTCATTTGTTCGTAACCGTTTATGAGAGAAACATATGTAACTTTTTATTATTATTAATAACTTTCTTGAAGTGGCTACATTGGCTCAAGCCGTGGACTGTTTCCCTCTTTGAGGGTTTTGACCACGTGATAATACTGGTGTACTGATTTGTGATCTGTTTGTGAGCCGTGACCTTTGGTTCTTGATCTATGGAACTTACCATGTAAATTCCTACATCCTTTAAGAGTTGAAGAACTTCTTGTTGATGCTCGATGTGATCTTCCACTGCTTGAACCTTAGAATTTTCTCTTAAAGATGATGTGATGGACAGTGGATGATATCCATAAAGTTCCATAATTGGATCATTTTTGCTGCAGTATGGAAGGAAGTGTTATACCGCCATTCAATGAGAGGTAACCACTTGACCCATTGTGTTTGTTTATCAAATAAAAAACAACGAAGAAATCCTTCCAAACATTTATTCACTATCTCAGTTTCACCATCGGATTGAGGATGATAAGATGAGCTATGAGCTAGTTGAGTACCCAAACAAGAAAATAATTCCGTCCAAAAATTTCCAGTAAAAATGGGATCTCTGTCGTTTACAATAATCTTTGGGTATCCATGTAGCTTTTGTTTTGTTTCCATAAATGTAGTAGCAACTGCACTTGACTTAAATGGATGAGATAATGCACAAAAGTGTGCATTCTTGGTAAGTTTATCAACTACGACCATTATGACACTCTTTCCTTCGGACTTAGGGAAAAATGTGATAAAATCCATCGAAATCTCCTCCCAACATTGAATTGGAATGAATAAAGGCTGTAGAAGACCCGGGGTCTTAATTGTCTCAACTTTATTTTGCTGGAAAACCAAACATTCCACCACAAACTTTTTAATATCAGATTTAAGGCCACCCAAAAAATTCTATCTTCACCCTGTGGTAAGTTTTTAAAAATACTGAATGTCCTCCTAAAGGAGAAGTGTGCAATTCCAAAAGAATATTTTGTTTTAGTTGGGAATTCTTACAATGATATAATTGATCTTTTTACCATAAGGAATCATTTTTCCAACTAAATGTATCAGATGTACTAGGATCGTGCTGTAACTTTTGAATGAGTGTTCACACTTCTTTTTCCTTCTTGCATTCATCCCTTGCTTTGGTTATCCAATCTGGTGGGATAATAGAAATGGCACAAAGCAATGCTCCCACCTCTTCATTATTTCTTGAGAGTGCATCTACAACAACATTTAGCTTCCCTTTTCTGTAGATGATTTCAAAGTCATAACCCAACATCGTTGTGACCCATTTTTGCTATTCTTCTGAAGATATCCTTTGTTCCAAAAAGTGTTTAAGACTATCATGATCATTTTTTACCTTGAAGTGTCTTCCCATTAGGTAAGGTCACCATTTCTTTAGTGCATGTAGTATTTCAAACATTTCCTTCTCATAAATAGCTTTTTGTAAATACTTTCCTTTGATTAGACAACTTTCAAAAGCAATGGGTCTTACTTCTTGCATTAAAACGACACCAATTCCATTTCTTGAGGCATCACATTCCATAATAAAGGTTTTTGTGATGTCTGGCGTAGCTAAGACCAATGCTTGGCACATTGCCTCTTTAAGATGTTCAAAGGCCTTAGTTGCTTTACGATTCCATGAAAATGCATCTTTCTTCAATAATGTTGTTAGAGGTGTTTATATTCTCCCATAATTCTTAACAAAATTGTGATAATGTCCTGTTAACCCGAGAAATCCTCGCAACTTCTTTATGGTTGTGGGGACTTTCTATTCCTTAATGGAGTTAATTTTGTTAGGGTCTACCTTAAAACCCATGTGAGATACTATATGACCCAGATATTCCACCTCTTGTACTCCAAAGAAACATTATTTCTCCTCCAATAGTTTGAGCACCCTGTCAACATGTTGAACATGATCCTTCCAAGACCTGCTGTAGATTAGTATATCATCAAAAAATACTAGCTCAAATTTTCTAAGGAAGGGTTTGAAAATGGAATTCATCAACCCTTGAAATGTAGAAGGTGCATTGGTAAGGCCAAAAGGCATGGACAAAAATTCATAATGAACCTGATGAGTTCGAAATGCTATTTTTGGAATATCTTCAGTCTTCATTCTAATTTGATGATATCCAGAAAAAAAGATCCAACTTGGTAAAATAAATTGCTCCATGTAATTCATCCAATAATTCATCAATCACAGGAATGTGAAATTTATCTTTAATAGTGAACTTATTGAGCTCCCTATAATCCAGACACATGCATCATGATCCATCCTTCTTGTGCACCAATACTAATGGAGCAGAGAATGAAGTTTGGCTAGGTTGAATTATACCAACCTCTAACATTTCTGCAATCATATGTTCAATTTTGATCTTTTGGACATAAGGATATCTCTAAGGCCTGATGTTTGGAGGAACACTTCCTGGAATCAAATGAATAGCATGATCATGATCACGAATAGGTGGGAGTCCTTTGGGAGTTTCAAACACCTTGGAATGATTGTCAAAGACTTTTTGGAGATCTGGAGAAATAAATGATTTTGATGTTGGAACTTCTAGTGAGCATAATTGTGAAATTATGCCTCATTGTTATTTCTTTAGAAGCTTTATCATGAAATTAGAGCTTATTATCTTTCTCGGCTTCCCTGCGATACCCCTTGATTCAACTTCCTTTCCTTCTAAAACAAAATTCAAGAAAAGTTCTTAAAAATTAAAAGCTACCGTCCCCGAATATTGTAACCATTGTACTCCTAATACACCATCAACACCTCCCATTGGAATGGAAAGCATTGGACTATTCAATACATATCCCCCTGTGGTTAGCTTGATATTATGGCATTTTCCAAAGCAATTTATAGTTCCTCCATTTGAAACCATCACTTGACATTCTGGTGCTAGGTATATGAAACAATTCAATTCCTTGGCTACCTTACAATGAATAAAATTATGGGTACTACCCGAATCAATCAACACTATTACCTTTTTCTTCTTGATATGTCCTTTTATATTTAGAGTTTGAGGAGTGGTAATTCTTGCCAATGCATTACACGATATGGTCAGACTCATTTCTTCTTCTAGGGTTGGTTCCTAGTGTATATCCTCTTCTTTTGAAGTTTCTTTTTCATTTTCTTCCTCCCCTTAACAATCTATGTAAAATAATTTCTTCTCAACACACTTATGAACTTTAGTGTATTTGCTATCACAAATGTAGCAGAGCCATTTTTCTCTTTTTTCTTCCAATTTTTGTGGTGTCAACCTTGTAGGTTGTGGAATTCTAGGAGTAGCAACACTTACTTCTTTATAGATGTGAGTGGTATGCTTCCTTGTCACCATAATTTTACATTCAATTTTTCTTGCCAACCTGAATGCCTTCTCCAATGAATCAGGTTCCCAAACGCGAACCTCATGTTGGATGTTATCCTTTAAAGTCCCTATGAAGACATCAATCCCGTGTTTCTCTGGAATATCACTTACCCTTATATTCAATTTTTGGAAATCCTCAATGTGCTCCACCATTGAACCCTTTTGTTTGAGATTTATCAATTGGCTAAAAAAGGTGTTTCTCTTTGTATCCTCATATTGTGCTATCATTTCCTCCGTAAAAATTGACCAAGTGACAATTTTTTTACGGGAGAAAAGCCATCGATACCATACAAAAGTATTTTGTTCTAAATATAAAGTTGCAATGCGCACCTTTTGTGTGTTTTGCACATTATGGAGATCAAAATATTGCTCCATCTGTAGTATCCATGTTACGAGATCCTTGCCATTGAAATTCCTCATATCGATCTTTGGAATATGGTGGGTCTTCCATCCAACATTATAGTTTATGAAATCATGATTAACATTTATTTTGTTCTCATCATGAGTTTCCTCTACTATCTTTTCGCTATTAGGAAACATTTCTTGTATCAACTTTACCAAACCTTCCATGGCTGATTTTAGATCATTCTTCCTGTTTTCCATTTTTTCATCGATGTTTGCTTCCATGTCTTCCATTCCAGCTTCCATGTCATCCATGCCATTCTTCAAACCATCCATCTTAGCTTCCATGCCTTTCTTCAAACCATCCATCTTAGCTTCCACACATTTCTTCAAAACTTCCATTTCATTTTTTGTGGCTCTTTGCGAGAGCCAAATTTGGTGCACTTGCTCCTGTAATTTTGATATATTATGTTGAATTTCTTCGTCTTCATGAGTCATAGTAGAGCCTTCTGAAGGCTTAATGGGTGTTTAATTCTTTTTAGGGGGCATTTTAGAACCCAATATCAAGCATTTTGAGGAGCTCGTTATTGAAACTGAATTATCTTTGTGATTGAGGACCTTCAATATCTGAAATTAAGTCCTGTAGTAGCATTCTGAATCTTATTTCGAATGCGATAGGTTTTACTTGATTTGTATTCTTGAAGGAAAAGTTATGCCCAATCTCTCAAAAAGACCTAATTATGGACTGGTTCAGTAGAACGAACTTGTATGTTGTGCCACGTGTCACTGTTTCCTCCTTCAGCTCTAAAATTGATACAGAGGAAAATATATTCTGTGTACTTACAGCCATATTTTACAAAATTTCAATCCGATGCTCAGAGAGGAATTTATGATGATTTTCCCCAGGTCACCTCTTTTAGATGAAATTCGGGAGCTTGCAAAAACCCTAACTTCCACAGATCATATCTCTGAAAATATTTCGAACCAAGATCTGAAATTTTTACACAACGTTCCTGAGGATTTAAGTTTCTCGTGATAAAAATTTCAACTTCTAAACCTTCGTAGAAACAAAGTTATAGTAAAAATTCCACAATGACCTTTTTTAGATGAAATTCAGGAGCCTGAAAAAAACCCTAACTTCCATAGATCATATCTCCGAAAATATTGTGAACCAAGATCTGAAATGTTTACACGAAGTACCTCATGATTTCGACTTCACGTGCTAAAAATTTCAGCTTCTGAATCTTCGTATAAAGAAATATATAGCGAAAATTCCACGATGACTAGTTTGGATCAACGAAACCCTATAATCCAAAGCTCTGACACCAAATGTTATGAAGCCAGCTTCAAAAATAGAAGAAAAGAGAGATCAATGCCTTAGAAATAAGCCAATTCGAGGGGGAAAACTCCTTTGCATTACATAAATGAACAATTCTTGGATGATACAAATGACAAAACCTCCTTCTATATATAGGAGTCCATGGGGTCACAATATAATCCTAGCCGACCTAACAATAATAATGTAAGGGCACAATAATAACAATATTGGGGTTACAGGGGTACAAAAATAACAATAAGGGGGGTACACTAACAAAAATAAGAGACTACACTAGTAATATAGGGACCTAACACCATCTCAATCAACCATTCAACAACAGGCTGGTCCTTATGTCAATGGATAAGGACACCTACAACAACCCAATCCATCTCATATTGGGAACCCTCCTCTTGGGGGAAAATTGCCTCCGTATTCCCCTCCTCTTTCGGTAGGGGGCAACATGTTGCAGGAATATTTCCATCTCCTCATCAAATATCACAAGTTAATGCTCAACCTCATTCGAGTCCCCCACATTCGGGAATTATTGTTAGTTCTTCGAAACCTAATTCGCCCGTACAACCTGGCTTTATTGTGAATCAAGTTTAAAATTCTCAACCTGTACCATATTCATCTCAAATTCATACTGGTCAGTCTATACCCCATCCATTTCAAACTCAATTTCATATAAGACAACCTTTACGGGTTGCATATTTAACTCAACCTCTCCCACCGGTATTTGGGGCTTCCTAAGCCCCACTTACCCAACCTATTCAAGGTCTCTTATAGTATCCACCACTTGGACAGATTATTCCTCAAATCTATGCAGGTCAACCTGTATATAGTATGGCACAAAAACAAGCTCGCCATCCTTATGTTGGGATGATGCAAAATCCCATAGGGAAACTGTATCAACTATATCAAGGTATACCTTATAAAGATCATGATGTACCTTACCAAGGTCAACAAATACCTTACCAAGGTCAACAAGTACCTTATCAAAATAAAAAAATACAGACCCAGTCATTTCAACCTTTATAAGGTTATCCTGGAGCTAGGAAGCAAGGTTATGTGTATCTCTTTTATCATAATCCTCCTTATCCTAGAGCACAAATACCTGTTTCTGAAGCCATCCCATATTACCTAGGGTATCCTCCACCAGAATTCAATAGACATTTTACATTCATATAAAATCTTTAATTTCTAGATATGACTCAACTTACAAATCATCCCATTTCCCATTCTCCTTAGTTGTCGACCATTCCCACAAAATTTCCTAGAGACATTTGTAAATTCAATGGAAATCCCAGAGAAGACCCATCTACACATGTTATGACTTATCATTTGTGGTGTTCTTTGATCTCTCTCAATGATGGATCTATCCATTTACATATTTTCTAGCATACACTTACTAATACGACAACAAAATGTCATATTGAACTACCATGAGCTTTGTTCGATAATTTCAACACTTTAGCTACCACATTCTTAACGCATCTTCATTTACCCATTCGATAAGAGAATGGAACTAAAATTTTAACCAATTTCAAAAAATTTGATTACACTCACATTTCTTATTACATTCATGAGTGGCGATGTCACCATCGTTTGGTTAAATCTTTTGTTCCTGATAAATTGTTAGATGAATGGTTTATAAGTCTATGTTACCATCCCTAATGGAAGACGTAGCTAAAGGTGGAGTCTTGACTTGTAGGTTTTAACCGTGTACATAAATTACCTGCAAATGAATTTTTAAAAAACATAAAATAAATAATGATGCGAACATAAAAATAAAACACATATACACAAATATTTCCCCCTGGATCCAAAAACCGAGAATACCAGATTGCTTTTTCATTATATTCTTTTAAATTTTACAATACATATATATACATGTCGAAGCATTCATAAAACCCAATCCACTAACCCTGGATTAGAACACAACTGTATTCCCCCTCACCATATCTACCAAATACCATGGATAGAAAACCATCCTACCAAAAACCATGTGAAAAACCCACACACAAAACCATAGGTAGTTCCACCCACCTAATATAGCATCCAAAAACCTGAGCGCTGCCTCAGACTTGTGTATAGGGGCTACCTCTCCCCCTATGACCCCCTGCTGCGGTCGACATAATGAACAGTGTGGGATCCCACCCCCTGATGCGTGTGACTAGTCATGGAAATAATATAAAACAAACCCAACATGATTGAAGAGCAAGTAATTGCTTGTGACCAATATCTTGATCTTATTTATACCCAATATGACAAATTATATGATAAAATACCAAATTTTCCATGACCTTCTAACATTGTTCCTCAACCTCCCAATAAAGAATCACATGCCGCTGATGGCGTGATAGGTTCTGCTAGTCAGCTATTGGTGAGTAAACCATCTGGTTTGAATTTTGCCGTGGCTAACTAAATCCCTCCTTCCACTTCTCATGCGGCTTCTACTTCTTAGATCAATGTCGTTCAATCCTCAAAAGGGAAATCTCAGCAGCCAGGAAGTAAGAAGAAAGAAAAAGGTAAAGAGAAGAAAGATAATCCTCCGAAGGATAAACAAAATAATCATCCTTCTGAAGAAAAGAGGAAATCTCTTTATCCATGCTTAATTTGTAATGAGGATCATTTCACTCATGATTGTCCACATCGAGCATAATTCAATCAATTCCTTAAGTCATCAGCTACACCCGTTGTGTTGACAAATCTGTTTCTGAATTAGGAGACTAACATGGTTTCTCGAGATCCTGCTTCCTCTAACTTGGTTATGATTCTTTCCTCCACCAAACCGAAAAATGATGTTATGATGGCCACCAAGAATAAAGACTATGGTAATGCGAATCCCTCGATTGGTTAGGCTACTGATCAACCTGCTAGTTCGACCGCTTCTCCATCAGGTCCTCCTCCTAATACGTTTCCTATGGAATTGACAATTAAGCCTCCCAAATGCATTATACATAAATCCACATTCAACCCTTGTGCAAGAGCTGCTCATAATTATAACATAGTTGAGGATTTGGCTCAAGCCCCTTCAACTATGTAAACTCTCGAGGTGTTGCAAAATTGTCCCACCCAGAAGAAGGCTTTACTTTTCGCTATTTGATGTATTGATCCCTTATATTCCAGCCTTGTAATTTTTAACCATAAGAATTATACGCCTTGACTTTAGACCCAATTAGATTTCATGATTCACGTTGTTATTTGAGGTAATACCATCCATCGCTCCATTGTGGATGAAGGATATTCAACCTGTATCATGTCACTTTCTTGCTGGAAGGATATTGGTTTTCCCCAATTAAATTAGTCACCGACTACTCTAAATAATTTTGATGGAAGAGGACTAAATCCTTGTGGAATTCTCAATTCGTTGCAAGTAGAATTAGGCGGCAAGACGATGTTGGTAGAATTCTAAGTTATTGATATACTGTTAGATTATAAACTTCTACTGGGTCGTACATGGGTTTATACAATGGCTGTTGTTGTTTCCACCTATTTCAGAATTATCACTTTCCCTCATAAGGGAGGTATAATAGCCATTGATCAACTCACTTTCTTTGCCACCAATTCTCCAGTTATTGGAAGCATCCCTCTTGTGGGGGAAACCCCACATCCATATCAACATGTCAAGGTAGGATTACTTAAGGATTCTTCCCTCATGGGAAAAATTTCTCTTCCTCCTCCCTCTCCTAACAACTCTAATCTGGTCGTCTATATCAGCATGATATCTTCTTGTAATACTCCATATGATCCTTTGATAGTGCGAGATGAATCTAACATTGACGCTTTTGGTGACTGCATGCCACTCAGTCCCATTAAGCTTGAATATGAAGCCATATATTTGTCCTGTGCGACACATTCTACCCTCTCCTCTACAATCAATTGGGTTGATAATTCCTTAGATTATGGCACATTCTTTGATCACTTCTCTCGTATATTTTCTACTGATGAGAGAATCATGGAGATTATTGGAGCGGGGGGCACACTTTTTGATGTAATTTTGTATAAGTTTTGTATATGCGCATTGCACGAATGAGTCAAGGGGGTTTGGGGTGGGTCAAAGTCTCTAAATTTGATGTAAATGGGTTTAAGGGAAAACAGTGGGCCTCAAACCATAGTTTGAGACTGTAGTATCTACGTGCTAGACTTAATATTAATAGATAGGCTGAGTATGAGGAAAGTAGCTTAAGTTCAAGTTGAATAGACTATTATGATCTGCATGCATATGTAATAATTTTTAAGGGTTTATTTGGGTTGGGTAAAAAGGCTCCAGCTGGCTGTGTGCACGGAGACCTAGTCCTGGCTGTGTGTAGACTCCGCTAGCTGTGTGCGCGGAAGGTTTATGTGTGAGGGGAAATTCTGATGTACGGAAAGGATCTGAATTAATATAAAGGACATATTTTGGTGGATATTTTGTGTTCTTTCTCTGAGTTATCTATTTAATGTTTCTGTTATGCTTAAGATCATACAATTTTTGTGTTGCTTCATTATCATTGCGCTAGTATATCTATTATGGTTATTTATGCATGTTGATGGTTGATAGATCTACTTAAGTGATTACATATTGTTTAGATCTGGATTTGGTTTTGTTATGCTTTATCTGAGCTGAAGCGATTTGTGATTTTGTCTGATTATGTTAAGTATTGCATGCATTTGTTTATGAATGATACAAGTCTACAATCGATCTGCTTAGGGCCACTTCATTATTTTCTTCCTCAGGGTGTAGAAACCTGGTTCTGACACTCCCCCAATACTGCTTCGGGTGAGACTTTGATCTGCGCAAGAAGGTCATTGCTGAAAGGGCCAATAGTTGGAGGGTTTGTTAGTTTTACCATAAAATCTAAACCTAGGTCAAGACCCCTCAAGCCAACAAATGGTTTTGTTGACTCGGTTTGGTTGTCATAATATTCTGATAAGGGATCAAGGTAAACATTTTGTAAATGATACCATTGAAGCATTGGCAGAATAATTCAAGATGCTTCATCAGAAGAGCTCTCTCTATCATCCCCAGATGATTGGCGTAGTTGAAGCATTCAATAAGATCTTGGAGATCGCACTCAATAAGGTGTGAAATGCTAACCTAAATGATTGGGATGAGCTAGTGCCAACAATTCTCTGGGCATATAGAACCACCTACAAGAAGTTGACTAGAAGGACACCTTTTAGGATGGTATATGGGCAAGAAGTTGTGTTGCCAATGGAGTTCATTGTTCCTAGTCTGCACATTGCAGCATTCACTAAGATGGTTGAAGAAGATGCTCTGGAAGACTGATTGTAGTTGTTGGTTTCTCTGGAAGAAGATCACTTCGTTGCAAATTATCACCGGCAGGTTCAAAAAGCACGCGAAAAAGCACGTCATGATAGGCATATCAGGAAAAAGGTGTTCAAGGAAGATGATTTGGTCTTACTATATGAAAAAAACTTTGTGCGCCACCCATTGAAATTGAATATTCATTGGCTAGGGCCCTATGTTGTTAAGGAAATCACTGATGGAGGTGCAATGCACCTAGCCACATTGAGCGGAATAAATTCTTGGGTATGTCAAAAGAAACCGTCTGAAGTCGTACAAGGATGACCCTGTACCTACCAAATGAATATATGGCCTGAGTATCAGACCTATGCAGAGGGTATGGCAGATGCGCAGTAAGGTGCGACGCACACCCGGTAGTTGCACGAGGAGGTTTACTGGTTGCAGAAGTGTAAAAAACTAGACCTTGGAACAATAAATCTAGAAAAGACAACTTTATTACCATTTATGGGAGCATCTAGGTTGCATTTAATGAAGGGATTTTTCTAGATTTGGGACCATTTTTTCATTTATGGAGACAAATTAATGAAGAAGGAGTCCTTGAAGCCACGCCACAAGTATAAATATGACCTATGGGGTCGCAATAGTTCCCTTTGATTTCTGAGTGAATTATTTGCTTTGAGCTCCCTGATTACCGCTACCTACATTGTGTCTATGTCTAGTTTGGATCCGAGGTTCAAAGAAGCATTGTGCCGAGTAGGGTTGGGATACGTAATTCCTGGAAGTACAATAGCCACAATACCTAGAGATGACCTTACTGCGCTTCAGCTCCCTATTGCTGAAACACTTGCACCCTCCAAGTCTAATAAGGGGCATAATTTTGGTACTCGAAAATCCCTGAGGGAGAGGACCCTAAAGCCTCGCTCTACTGCGTCTGAGTGACTGAAGAGGCCTATGGTCGAGGTACTTGAAACCATTGTGGAAGGAGAGAAGGATGTGGTTGAAGTGGCCCCATTCTCGAGGTTGCTGAACTATGTTGCGCTGCACAAACCCTCAATTCGAATTCCTAGATATCTGGACTAGGTGTGCGTGGGTATTCAAATGCCATTAATCCCTAAAAACATCCCAATTGAAGGGGACATGTTTGCTAAAGTACTGCAACTCAGACTGGAGCACTGAGACATTGTAGATGTCGAAAAATTTCTAAAACTTGCACCTGAGTTGTACCTAGATCACATCACATATGAAGGAGGCGTTGTGCACCTTGAGCCAAAGAGATGGGTGCCAGGTCTACACAAGGAAGGCCTGCTAAATTTACTAAAGATCCCTCATTTTGGGTGCAACCCCATAAATGACATCTGCGTCTGGCAGTTGCTCGCGCTAGTACACGATGATGTGATGTGGTTGGGAGAGCGCATCCCTATTGATGCCAAATTGATCCATAGGATCACGGGTCTTCCCACTAAAGGAGCTGACCCCATTGCTGATTTTGGTGGAAAAGCCCAAGAGAAAATTGTTGCAGAACAAATTAAAACTACATACCAAGTCTCGTGCAAGAGCCGAGGCTTCATTGTAAGTGAGATAAACGATGAAACTGTTCAATTCGACACCCTCATCTTGGCCTGCAAGGTGATGCGCAAGTGCAGACCAAAGGAGGTGCCCGCACACATCATTGCTCTTGCTAGACAGTGCGAGAAAGGAGTTATTTATAACTGGTATAACTATCTATAAAAGGAATTCCTCGAAAATGTGCGCTAAGCACAGGAGGAAAGCAAGTAGTTCCATTATGCTTGGTTGTTACTATTGATTCTGCTGATTGGGTGGAAGACCCCTGAGGAAACCCAGTTTCTGGAGATTGAGCTTCAAATGTGCGAAGGTGCGCGCTATGCAACGTTATGGAACTCTTCAGACCCTGTGCGTGCCAAGGATAATACTTTTTTTTGGGTTCTGTATGATGACACCCTTTATCAAGTTGTACAGTCAAAGCCGCGACTGTTGCCCATGCTATATGATCAGTACAAGATGGTAGATGATTTCAAGGCTACATTCCACAACATGAATATTCGCGCGAAAGGCGCCATGGAAGGAGTTTGGTATGAGTTACCATACTTAGTAACAAATGATGATTTGCTCAGATTTACAGAAGAGTGGCCACCAATGTGGTTGAAACATATAATGTTGACCATTAGGGGAATTTTGAGGTCTAAAATGGGCTTCCTAAGGAAAATGTACAATCAAAATTCACTTTATGAGAACCAATCACATTTTAGGGGATGACATCATCCCTAATGGTTGAGGTGGCATTGCTTGAGTTAAAGATACTTACTTGTCACATTCTCAATGGTGGATAAAAACTCATGGTTAACCATGGTAGTGCTCTAAGTATTTTTAAATTCATAAAGTAAAGTACTCATAATAAATGTCATTTCACACATTTTGAATAAAATATTTTTATTGTAATTTCATATTTTTAAAAAGAAACAATGCATATCCTTACGCAATCTTCATGTATTTACACACTTTTCAATAAATATTATATTTTCATATTTTCAAATATTTATTTTTAAATTATATATTCATCTCACTTTATATAATATTACAATTTCAAATTAATTTTTTTTTTTTTTTCTCCGTAAAACTAATTCTATTAAGAGAGGATATGGTACAAAATGAAGTTACAAACAAGAGAAGCTAGAAAACGGGCAGCCGGAAAGGATAAACTGTCCACCTCGGCCCCAAAGAGAAACCATGAAGAGAGCATTGCCATAAGCAAAAAGGAACAAGAAAAAACAAAGAAACAAGAGCTGAACAATGGATTCTACCCGGCATGGGTCGAATTATCCATTCGACACTTTTTCCCTTTCTTTTTACCAACTTTGACCCAGCCAAGATGATGCGGCTGAGCTGGAACAACTTGTAGACTGAGCTGCGCTGTCGGTGAAGTCTCCTTGTCTGAATCCGAGGGAGAAGACTCATGAGTTCTTTTCTGTGAAATTGGTGGAATATTAGATTCCTCGGGGCTTGCCGAAGGCGGATCCTGTGGCTGCATTGCTTCCTCCCCTTCTACTTCTCCTTCCTCTTCATCCGAGCTGAAGTCCATTTCATCCATGGGAGGCGGATCATGCGGCTTCCAGCTTTTGGATTTCGGCTTATGATTGGCTTTCTTCTTTTGGGCAGGAATCGAGGGGCAAGTGCTCTGAAGGTGCCCTGTATGATGGCAATGCCGGCAGCGAAAAGCTGTGTTCTCGTAGTCCAGGGTCTGAGTCTAGTGAAAGTCTCCAATTTTGAGATTAATCTGATCTGGTAGACCTTTACTCATATCTATTTCAGCGCAGATTCTGCCGAAGGTGTAAATGCCCTTTTCCCCCCTCGAGGGGTCTGTGGCAAGAAAGCGGCCTAGAGTATTTCCAATCCCTTCGAAGACAGCGAAGTGCCATAGATGCGCCGGGAGATTAGGTAGCCTGACCCAGATGGGGAGCTTTGTGATTACTGCATTAGATGGATCGAAGTCTGGAAACCAGGGGGTGAGGAATAAACCTGCTGTGCCCCAAAACCATGGACCTTCTGTAAGAGCTTTTTGGTAGTCTTCGCTGAAAGCAAACACTACAATGAAAAAGCCCTTTGAGCAGAATAAAACCTTGCAATTGTTGGTCCAGCTGGAGTGAATCCACTGGTAGAGATCTGCCGTGCGTGGCCATAATCCATTAAATCTGCAAATAATGGCATGCTCTGCAAACTTTTGGCTTTGCTCATCCAGCGATGGATGCGATATTTCAATGGAGGGGATCTCCTCTAGTTTGTCCACTAGAAAAGGTTTGGGAGCCGATGCTGGTGGATCAGATTTCTTGGGTGTCTGAGCATGGACAACATCTTTGTATGAAAAAGCCGGAGCTGTGGATGACTGTCCAACTGCACCCCCTCTAAGACGAAAGGTAAAAACAATAGATGCATTTCTTTTAATATTGTAAAAGGAGAGGGGATAAAGATCCTCAAGTTGTTTACCTTCGTGGAGGAGCCTCTGTGATGCATGTGGAATCCCCAGCCTATCTTCAAGGGCTTGCTTGAGGTCCTGCACTAGATTCGAGGAGCTCACCCATTGCAGCAAAGTTTTGCCAGAAAAGAGCAGGATCTGGATCTGATAAGAAGCAGAGGGTTCAGTGGACTTCTGCTTGCCTTCGCATTTCTGGGATGAGAGCAACGTTGTTTTTCCCGAGAGATTGACATGGATCTGGAATGCTTGTGTTTCTTCAGGCCTATCTGGCTGGATAAGGAAAGGAGACTGCTTCCCACAAACAGCTGACCGATCTATGCCCAGATTTGGAAGCAGTTTAAGCGGGCTCGGTAGACATATCCGCTGCATGCGTTTGGCAGAGAAGTGATCTATAAGATCTGCTGGGTTGCTCTTACTTACATTGTGAGCAGCTATAGAAGCAACGGCAATAGAGCTAACTGGAACGTTAGCCAGGAAGACAGCCACCCAGGCGGCTGCATCAACCGTGCTAGGGGAGCCGCCCTTGAGCGAGGGTTTGAAAGGGTTTGAATCCTGCAAATTCCAATCTGCTACCCTGGCGATGAGACAGGCTTGCTTTGGCGTCGCTGCAAGCTTTGTGGCATGGCAAACCTCTATGAGGGCGGCGCCTCCAAAGCCGTCTGCAACATTGTCATGAAATGCTGCCGCCCAGACAACGGCGTCATAGCCTTCAGGAATACTCCTGTGCTGTAGCAGGCAGGCATGCAGGATCCATTCCTCGGTCTTGAGCAAGAAAAGAAGGCGGCCGGCCCTCAGAGCGGCCGAGCCGGCGCGACCCAAAGTGACCTCGCTGCAAAACCTAAAATCCTCTATCGCCATCGCTTCCTGAGAGTAATAATAGATGTCTGTAATATTTTTTCACAATTTCAAATTAATTATAAGTTAATATATATAAATATATATTATACATATGAAATAAAAATAAATAAAAATGTAGCTTGTAATTTTAGGATAAAGCAAATTTATAAATAATATAATTATTATTTTAATAACAATACAAACATATTAAAATTAAAGAAAAAAGACATTTTAGTTTTATAGGATGAAAAAAGGTATATTAGTTTTGTATGTTGAAAAAATATATATTAGGTTCAACATAAATTGGGGCAAAAAATACTAAATTTCAATGTATATTAATCTTATATTATACTTATAAATATAAATTAAATTTATTTCAATGCTTTTTTTTTATTAATAAATTTTAAATAAAACTCAATTCATTTCATTGTGTTATATTAATATTATATATTAGTATATATAATATTATAAAAAATAATCTAAATGTTATAGAATATATATTATATTATTTTTTATTTTTTATTATTATATATTATTTCTTTTTATGTTATAAATCAAATGAATTGAATATGTAATATAAAATTCACACATAAAACACTATATCACATATATTATATTATATTATTTTTATATAGTGTATTAAATACATGTTATTATATAACTTAAATAATATAAATTTTAATTAATAGTATATTCTAAAAATTAAGAATTTAAGAATTTATATTTATATTTTATTTTAAGTTATTTAAGTACAAAGGACAAATGCGTTAGTTGTGCAATGATAATGATTTTTTCTTAAAAAACTCATTCTTATTTATAGTCACATCAATACAATTTTTTATTAATTTTATTTTGGTACAACTTTTGAATTGAATTTAACCATGGTTACATGGATTTTGGTGCAAAAAGTGAATTGCAAATTCATAAATATTATTTTATTTGTTTAGCTATTATTTTATTATTTCTTTAGGAGGCTCATTTTAGACCTCAAAATTCCCCTAATGCAAGCTGCGCACTGGCACTCAACCAACAAAAACAACTGAGAAGGTGACTGAGAAGCCTGTAGAGAAATATGCAACACCAAACACCACTGGAGAAACAATCAACCTTGAAAAATAAACGAAGCTACAGAAGAATGGGTCTGCGCCGAAATACACAATGGAGGAGGTCGAAGCACAAACATCCAAGGGAACAAAGTGCGGCTCTCAGGCTGCTGGTGGATCAAGAAAGAAGAGAAAGGGCTCTAAAGAAGGTGGAGAGGAGGTATTGACATTGACAGAGGATGGCTTGAACAAAATTGAAAACACCATCACATCAGCGACAAAGGATCGGTGGACCGGCATGAAGGTGCAGTATAAGACTGCACTGGAAATTGTTTAGGTCGGAATATAAGAACTTAAGATGCAGGCGAGCATTTCTCAGGCGATCTAGTCTACCGCACAAGTCACAAGCACACATCCCTTAGATATTGCATTTCTAGCCACTGGGGATGCCCATATTCTACCAATCCCCGCACCAACTATTCATGTGGACACTAGCCGACGCCCCCAAATCCGCAGTCCAGGTGATATAAATATTAATATTTCTGTTTTACCTGTAGGGAAGCTGCATTTTATGCATACAATGATCACATAAGAACTTCAGTTCAAAGAGACAGTTGCTCACACCACTACAATGCAATCCTAGAAGTAGGCCGCCGAGGCATATCAAAAACAGCAAGCAACGTGCCGCGTAGCCGAAGCCCAGCGCATTGCACTAGAGGCAAAAATCCATCAATTTTATCGTGATGTTCCAGCAGTCCTGGCCACAACTACGCCAGAGGAAAAATTGGAAGGATTGGCTGCAGATCTGAAAGCATAGTGCGTTGAGGTGAAGACCGTCAAAACAGAATATGAACAACAAATTGCGGACCTGTAAACAAAGTTGTAGCCTGAAACTTCACCAAAATTTCACGCCCAAAGAGCAGCCACAATGAAACAAGATACAGACAATATTGCTGCTGCGGTCAACCAGTGTGACATTTTTCTCAATGAGGGTATGGGCATATGGAAGTTCGTCCATAATGATCAAGTAGTTTAGCAACTGCACGACTAGCCGCATTAGAAGGAACAAAAGTTTGAAGAGATCCAGACAGTGGAGCCCACCCTGGTTCTTACACAGTGCCTCACTCGTCTACAGGAGGGTTAGATGATCTACATCGAGATTGAAGACCTGCACCGAAAATAAAAACTATTGGAGGCACTTATGAAACCGTGGGCTAAGGATGTTCTTCATCTTTCACAGATGTTGGACAACACTTTGAAGACTATTCAACAAACCCAACACAACATAGAGATGGCCACTGAAGGACCCACTATGGAGAAGTTAGTTCAGCAAGCATAGGAAGCTAGGATGAAAAATTTGGACATGGTGCTCCCTCTGAAATATTTTGTTAGCGCGCTCCAAGCCAAGCTAAAGGAGCAAATGCCTCAATGACTCAGGATGAGTCACATGTTTGTGTTGGGGGCATGTTGGAGCGGGGTCCCCTGGGGCACACTTTTTGATGTAATTTTGTATAATTTTTGTATATGCGTGCTGTGTGAACGAGTCAAGGGGATTTGGGGTGGGTCAAAGTCCCTAATTTTGATGTAAATGGGTTTAAGGGTAAACTGTGGGCCTCAAACCATGGTTTGACACCATAGTATTTGCGCGCTAGACTTAATATAAATAGATAGATCAAGTCTAATGAAAGTAGCTTAAGTTCAAGTTGAATAGAAAATTATGATCTGTACGCATCTATAATAATTTGTAAAGGGTTGTTTAGGTTGGGTAGAAAGGTTCTTGCTGGATGTGTGCGCGGAGACCTAGTCCTAGCTGTGTACGAACTTTGCTGGATATGTGCACGGAAGGGTTATGTGTAAGGGGAAAGTCTGATGTATGGAAAGGATTTGAATTAATATAAAGGACATATTATGATGAATTTATTGTGTTATTGATCTGATTTATTTATTTACTATTTCTGTTATGCTTAATATTGCACTGTTTCTGTGTATCTTAGTTATCATTACGCGAGGATATATGTTATGGTTATTTATGCATGTTGATGGTTGATAAATCTGCTTAGTGATTACATATTTTTTAGATATGGATCTGGTTCTGTTATTCTTTATCTGTGCTAAATCGATCTGTGATTCTGCTAAGTATTGCGTGCATCTGTTTATGAATGATAAAAGTCTGCAATCGATTTGCTTAGGGCCACTTCATTATTTTCTTCCTCAGGGTGTGGAAACTTGGTTCCAACACCCCCCCCATATTGCTTCAGGTGAGACTTTGATCTACACAAGAAGGTCATTTCCAAAAGGGCCAGTAGTTGTAGGGTTTTTTGGTTTCACCATAAACTTTGAAACTCGGTCAGGAACCCTCAAGCCAACATAAATCATGGTGTCAGATGATATGCTGTGGTAAAACCATCGCCATCTTTCCTCCTTACCAGATTCCTCTAAGGATAATATTAGTGAAGTCTATTGGCCCAATTTCATTGAGATGTCTGTGATTTTTGTATCTATCCATGATATCGATTCTGAGAAGAATTTGTCGAATATTTAAGAGACTACCCCTCTCGATATTTCGATGAAATCCGACATTGTCGAGAATGTACATATCGGTGCAGGTATTGATCCAAACGTTTAGATATGTTTTCGCCTGGTCTTATGAAGAGATGCAGGTATTGATCCAAACGTTGTACATGAAATCATGACATATCCTTATGCTAAGCCAGTTCAACAATGCCTCTGTCTGGTCCATCCCAAGAAGGTTGCCACTATTAAAGACGAAGTTGAAATACTTCTATGCATTGGTTTCATCTACCTAGTACCTCTAACTGATTGGGTATCCAACATTTTTCCCGTCAAGAATAAACAAGGAACAATTCATGTGTGTGTTGATTATCATGACATTAATCGTGCTTGTCCTAAGAACAATTATCCTATCCCATTCATTGACTATATTGTTGACAATTGCGTTGGCTGTGAAATATTTTCATTTATGGATGGATTTTCCGTCTACAATAAGATCAATATTCTTCCATTAGACCAATGAAAAACCACATTTATTTGTCCATGGGGCACATTTGCATATCGAAAACTCCCCCTCAGATTGAAAAATGTTGGGGCTATATTTCAGAGGGAAATGAATTAAGCCTTCCATGATATCAAAAAAATTGTACAACCATATTTGGATGACCTACCTTCTCACTCGAAACATCGTGCTAATCATCCAATGCATCTTAGGGCTATATGTTTACGCTGTCAACACTATAACATTAGGATAAATCCACAAAGTGTGTGTTTTATGTAAGCTCCAACCGCCTTATTGGTTTCATTGTTTCAAAACATGGAATTCGTATTGACCCATTGAAAGTCCAGGCAACCTTAGGATGCCTTCTCCTTCCTCCCTTCTTCAGCTTCAATGAATTCAAGGGAATGCTAACTTTCTACGGATATTCGTTCCCAACTATGCTAAATCGACCAAAGGATTTGATAGCTTGTTAAAGAAAGGGGTTCCCTTCCATTGAGATGACACTTCCCAAAAGGAGTTTGATGCCTTCAAATATGTTCTAATTTGGGCATCCTTGTTATATCACTCAGATTACTAACGCGATTACTTCCTGTATCATGTCACTACAACTACCACAATCGTTATGGTATTGGTCCAAGAGGATGATGTCGAGACTGAAAATCCTATTTATTATTTGAGTAAGAAATTAAATTATACCGAAATCAAATATACTCATGTCAAAAATTTAGATTTGGCAGTTTTCCAAGCTGTCTAAAGGTTTCGTCACTATATCTTGCTTCACAAGACTATGGTTGTTTCTGATTGCAACCCCATGGCATACATCTTGTCACGAAAATTGCTGGGGGGGAAGTACTCCAAATGGATTGTCATACTCCTGGAGTTCAATTTGGAGTTTATCAAATCTAGGTTGAAGAAATACTTAGTTTTTGCTAAGCTAATACGTGACCTTCCCACTGTTGAAACTGAAATAACGTCTGAAAATTCTATTCTAGACCCATGGTATGGAGACATTATCATATATCTCTAAACCCAAAAGTTCTGGTCCGATAGCTCTTGCTCTAACTAGCGATGCATCTGATATCAAGCTAAATATTATATTATAATCAGTGACACTCTTTATAGTCATGGTATCAATACGATTTTTCAAAGGTGTCTCACCCATGAGGAGGCTGAGAAATTCTTAAATGAATTTGATTTCAGGGCATGTAGTGGAAATATGTCTGGTTATGCCACCACACATAATATTTTGCATGCTAGCTACTGTTGGCCTACTATGTTTCGCGACTCCATCCTCACAGTCCAAAAGTGTCATGCATGCCAGATATATGACTGTAAAACCCATGCTCCACCCGCTCCTTTGCACCTTGTTATCGTCATTAGACATTTCACGAAATGGGGCATTGATTTTATGACATGTAATCCTCACTCGGCCGTGGGGCATGGCTACATCATTGTGGCAGTAGAATATTTTACCAAATGGGATGAGGCGATGCCTACATACAATAACATCGGTGAAAAAACTCCTCTCTTCCTTTTCAATAATGTGTTGAACCCCAAAATTGCTTCTTTTTGACAACCCTTTTTCACTCCATTCTCCTCTTTTTGACCTTCATAACTTTAATTTTGGCATCAATTAACAAGGATTATGGCATATCAGGTACTTAATCATGTTCTATTTCATAAATGACAATGTTATTTATTATTTAGCTTAATATTTACAATAGCTACCGAATTACATTGATTTTGCAACTAATGTATGATTCTGCATCTGAGTTAAAGGTTTGATAGGATTCGAAGCTCTAGCTGAAGAACGAGGCATATGGGTAGGTGGAAATTAGATGGTACAATAATTTTTTCCTACCTTCATAGATTGGATTGATAAAGAAGGCATCCTAGCAGCTTGGTCAAAGGAAAAGTCAACTATCGTAGGAGGCGAACCAGGCGAGCGAGATGCAGACTTTTAGCATCATGATTTGTTGCGTTGATAGCAAATCATGAGAGTATCACATTATCTTATATTTCAAAGTTAATTTTAGCTAGTGTTGATTAGCATAAGGCGTAATACTCTGAAACTTTTAATGCTTAGGATTTTTATAAATATGCCTCTCGACATAGCAAACATAGACTTGGATTTTATATTGTAAAAACTCTGTTTTATATACAAACTCTGATTTCGTTCTTATTTCTCTGTTGTACGATTCCAATGTGTGGTTGATTATCTTGTGAAGGCATCATATTGATACCTTCTTCTCATAAGAGCCCCCCCTTGAGATAGTAAGGTTTCCCTTTAATTGTAATTTAATATTTCGTTTTGTGTTTTCTGTAGGATTATGTTAGCTTAAATTTTGATTTAAATGTGAGTTTAAGACTTTTTTCATAGCAAGTTTGTCTAATCATTTTTATTGTTGAGTGAAGTGATATATGTTGTGCACATGGACAAAGAATATGTTTACATAGATTAGTAACATAGCTTTAAATTTCAGTTATATAGATAGGAATTAAATTACAGAGATAATATTTCTTTCTGTCAAGAGTAGATTAATTTACAGTGTGATTTCATTTTAAAGCAAGGGTGGTTTCAATTCAAGCAAGCGTGATTTCATTTTAAGGAAAGAGTAAGTGTGATTTCATTTTAAAGCAATAGTGGTGTGATTTCATTCAAAGCAAAGTGTGTGTGTGATTTCACTTAAAATCAAAAGAGTGTGTTTGATTTAATTTTGAGTAAGCATGAACAAGTGTGTTATTAATTTCCAGAAGAGTGTTATTTTTTTTAACCTAGAGCAATAGAATCAATTTCATTTACTTACATAACTGTTAGAGAAACATGTGCATTTCGTTATCTCAAATTAAATTAGGAATTGTTTGAGTGACAAAGACTCCTAGCACATACAATGCACATACATTTTATCAGTATACTAGCCCTGGTTGATAATTTATGTAAGCAATTTAACTCCAATTAAATTACCAAACATTTTGGTGCCATTGCCGGGGAAGTGTATATAGGAGTCTTTATTTTTCTTTTCATAAAGACACAATTTTTAAAAATTATATGCATAAGGAAATATATTATAGAGGTATATTTTTAAGAGGTAGGAGTTCAATTCCAACATCACTACTCACCCCACCAAGACCTTGTAGTGCCACACCATCCACCCAAACTCGTATTCCATCAATTGCAGGTAGAAATAAACTTCCTGAGGTACTTAGATCTGAAATCCAATCTAGATATTCACCAACTTCCTCTGCTGAAGCCGTAGTAGAAGAAGAAGATCCTACATCCCCAACATAAGGAGTAATATTTCTATCTTCAATTGGAGAATAACTTCTAGGATAAGAACTAGAAATACCTAGTGAAGAAGAAGAAGTAGAAGAAGAAACCTATTTTAACATTCCATTGATTGAAGAACCAGAGGAGGAACTATAAAATCCAATTTTGGAACCCTATATTAGCTTTGATGAATCTACAATGGTAGAAGAAGGGGAAGTATAAGTACACAATGTGAATGGTGAACGTCTTAGGATTGGAGGTGGAAGAGGTGGAGGAAGAGGAAGAAGATTTGGTAGAGGAGATACATAACCTTTTGGGTTTCCCATATTTGATGAAGACATGACAACCACAATGAAGAATATCTCACCCTTTATCCTCCCTAATTTCCATGGATTAAGGAATGAGGATCCTAAAACATTTATCTTTGAGTCTGAAATTTTTTGTAGATCCTATGATTACATGCTTGATACTCAAAAGTTGAAATTGTTTCCATCCACCCTTAAATATACAACATTAAAATGGTTTATGGGATAAGGAACACATATCGTAAGAAAATGGGAGGAAATGAAAGATGCGTTATTAGAAAACTACAAAGATTATTGTATGCCTCATAAACTTAAAGATGAAGTATTTAAAATGATGCAAAAAGAGGATGAAATTCTTGAGGATTTGGTTGAAAGATTTTCTTACAATCTTAAATGGGCTAAAATTCATAATCTAGATGATGAAACTTTGAAAGATCTTTTGCTAAAAGCCATTAGAGATGAGTGGATAGATCGTATAAGTTTAATGGGTAAAGGAGATGTTTCACAATTATCATTTAGAGACATTTGTGAACTTTGTATGCATATTTCAAGAGGAAAGGCTAGAACTGAAAAAAAAAAATACAAGAGATCATGTTATGTCTAGGAATAATAAATCTGCAGCTGGAACAATAAGTAGAGGAGAAATAGGAAACTTTTTCACAATTTCAAAACATATATTTTGGGGAGTCTTAGTGAAAAAATATATACCCTTAAAATAGGAAACAAGAAAAAAACCAAAAAAACTGCATTATCTCTCTTTTGTCCAAAATGTAGAAAGAAGCATGCCTTGAGAAAATTCCCTCTTGACCTAAAAAGTGTAGAAACCTGTGTTATATGTTTAGAAAATCATGATACAAAGGAATTCCCTTCAATTCTAGGTCTTAAAGTTGTTTATCAAGAGGAATTAATACCAAATCAAGTAGATACTATTTTTTTTATTGCTAAGAGACCATGGCAAAATCCACAAACAAATATGACTCAAGGTTTCAAAACTCAAACATATGCACAACCACCATAAGGTAATTGAAATGCACCCATGCATTGTAAGCTTGGGCTTCAACCATGGGCATAAGGATGGAAAAATCCTTATGGTAAGTATCCTAAATATCCTCAATTTCAAAAAACTTACCCTGTTTTTCCACCACAATATTTTCCTCAGTTTGTTCAGCCCTATCAACCTCAAAATAAAAATCCACAACTTTCATTACCATTTACACAAAAGCCAAATAAACTACCTATCCAGCCACTTCCAAATCCAAATAATAAAAACTCACATTCTGTTTACAACATAGAAGGGAAGAATTTCCAAACTTACATGATAACTCCATTAGATCTAAATAATGTTCAACTTAGATCTGGTAGAGTATTGGAAAATAAGTCACCATCCGTTGTTATCTAGCAATCTGAGAAGGAAGACCTCTCTAAGAAAGAGACATCTCTTCATCAAAAGGAATATCCTAAAATACAAACCACCCCTATACATTCTGATGATACTCCAATAAACTCAACTCCCATTATAGAACAACCTTTAGTTTCTGTTCAAAATCCACCTTTCCCTAAAAGATTGAAAATTGACAAAGGGATAGAATTAAAAATTGTATTACTAGATTATGACATGATAGATGAACTGAAGAATGTTTGTATAAAAAATCCTTTATTATAATATATCAAGAAAATACCCATATTTCCAAAAATAATTTGGGAGTTAAGTATTAAGAAACAATGAAGAAGAAGAAAATAAGTTAAAAGAATCCAGTTAGCTAGAAAAATTGCAGATATCGTGATGGGAAAGACAAAAATTCAGAAATATTTGGATCCAGGTATTCCCATTGTGAAAACACACATTAATGGTGTTTAAATTTTGAACTCATTGATTGATTTAGGGGCATCTATCAATATCAAGAGTAAAGAAACTATGGATTAATTGAAACTCCCTAATCTTCAATATGCACCAACACTGTTGCAATTAGCAGACATATTTGTTATCAAATCTGATGGTGTGTTAGAAGATGCTTTTGTATCCTTATATTCTTTGGAATATCCCATTGAATTCATGGTCTTAACACCCAAGAATATTCTAGGAGGACATCCATTGATTCTAACTAGAGCATGATTAGCTAACTGATGATTTTATCAGTTGTAGATCTGGTGATATTTTTACCTCTAATGGAATTTCAACAAATAAATTCACATTATATCCTCCAGAAAAAACAACAATAGAAGTAGAAAGTGAAGAACGGATAGATGATGATAATGAAAACTTTGATATACGACAAATCTTTCCTACTTCACAAATGGATGAAGAAAATCAATTTTTTAATTTAATGGAAAATAATGAATCTTCCTCACATTCTAAAGAAAATATAAGTTTTCAAGAGCAATGTAATATTGAATATTTATCATCACGACAAATGGATTTACATTCTATGGAAATTTTTTGAAATTTTTTAATAGAAAACTTTCCAGGGAAAACTTTGAATATCAAGAATAATCTGGAAGAATCTCAAAAAACGGAAGTAGTGAAGATGCTACAGGAACCTTCCTCTGCTTATTCATGGGAATACACTGATATGAAAGGAATTGACCCAAAAAGTTGTATGCATCACATCTATATTGAAGAAAATTCCAGACCAATCCGACAACCCTAGAGGAGGATTAATCTAAACTTAAGGGAAATTGTTAAGGAGGAACTACATAAATTGTTAAAAGTGAATTTCATTTATCCAATATCAGAGATTTAGTGGGTTTCACCATTGGTAATTTTTTTTAAAAAGAATGGAAAATGGAGAGTATGTATTGATTATAGGGAATTGAACAAAGCAAATTTAAAAGGTCATTTTCCACTTCCTTTTATAGGTCAGGTTCTTGACACATTGACAAGGAAAAAATACTTTTCATTCTTGGATGGTTTCAGTGGATATAACCAGATCCAAGTAGCTCTAGAAGATCAAGATAAAACAACCTTTACCTGTCCATGGGCAACTTATGCTTATCGAGTAATTCCTTTTGGGTTATTTAATTCACCAACAACATTCCAAATGGCAGTTCTAGGAATTTTTTTTGATCTAATTCATGATTGTGTGTAAGTTTACATGGATGATTTCACTGTCTATGGAAACTATTTTGAATAAATCTTAAAAATTTGGAAAAAGTTCTCATTAGGTGTAAAGAAGAAAATCTCTCATTAAGCCATGAAAATTGTTTTATGATGTTTATTGAGGGAATTGTTTTAGGCCACCATATTCTAGGAGATGGAATTAAACTGGATGCATATAAGGTAGAATTCATTTCTAAATTTTCAGTTCCTACTTGTCAAAGAGATGTTGAAGTTTTCTTGGTTTTACTGGTTACTACAAAATATTTATAGAAAAATTTATAAAGATTGCTTCTCCACTTTTCAAATTTCTCACAAAAGATTGCCAATTCATCTAGAATTCTGACTGCCAGAAAGATTTTGAAACATTGAAAGAAAATATTTCCCAAGCACCCATCTTAAGAGGAAAAAATTGGAAATTACCTTTTCACATCTCAACTGATGCCTCATACACTATTTTAGGAGTTGTACTAGGACAGAAAGATTTGACTCCTTATTCCATTTACTATACAAGCAAAAATTTGACTCCTGTAGAGTTGAATTATATTGTAATAGAAAAGGAGTTTTTAGCCGTTGTATATGCCATCAATAAATTTAGACATTATATCATTGGTTATGAAACCTTCATTCACACATATCATCTGCAATTAGATATTTAATGAATAAGTCAATTACTAATGGCAGGATTATAAGATGGTTTTTTTTATTACAAGAATTCAACATTACTATTTTGGATAGACCTGAAAAATAAAACACAGTTGTTGATTTCTCATCCAGAATCCAAAATGATAATAATGATACTCCTATAAAAGATAATTTTCTTGATGAATATATTTTTGCAATATCTATTAAATCTCCTTGGTTTGCAAATATTGCTAATTATTTGGCTATAGGGAAATTTCCATCATACTTATATCCTCGAGAGACAAGAAAGGTAATTCAAACTAGTGCAATTTATTCATGGATAAATGAAAAATTGTACAAGACAAGGCCTGAATTAATCATTCGAATATTTGTTAGAGAATATGAAGTACCAGAGATATTGAAAGCTTGTCATGATAAACCATGCAGAGGAAATTTTGCTGATAGAAGAACTTCCTATAAAGTCCTTCTCTTAGGATACTATTGGCCTTCTCTTTTTAAGGATGCCAAAGAATATGTTAAGAGATGTGATAGTTGTCAAGGAATGGGAAAGCTTGTTCCTTCAGATGAAATGCCTTTACAACCTCAGGTACTTATTGAACCTTTTGAAAAATGGGCACTAGATTTTGTTGGTCCAATCAATCCACCGTCAAGACAAAAAATGTACATTCTTGTCTGTACAGATTATGTCACAAAATGAGTAGAAGTTAAAGCACTTAAATTTTCTACTGAAAATGCTGTAGTTTCATTTCTTTTTTAGGATATTTTCACTCATTTTGGTGTCCCAAGGGAAATTGTGACATATCAAGGGACTGAATTTACATCCAAGTTGGTACAGAAGATAATGGAGGAATACAAAATCAAACTTCGAAAATCCAATCCATATCATCCATAAGAAAATGGATAAGTTGAATCTACAAATAAAGTAATTGAATTAGTTCTTACCAAAAATGTGCATCTGCATAGAATAGATTGGGCAGAAAAACTTCCAAAAGATTTATGGGCATATCATACCACATGGAGAAATACCACATGAAAAACTCCTTATGAACTTGTTTATGGGAAGCAAGTCTTGTTTCCTATTGAGTTCCAGATAAAGACCTTTGAAACAAAAGTCAAACTGGATCTTGATCTATCAGAAGCACAAATACAAAGAATGGAGAAATTGAATGAACTTGATGAGATAAGACAAGATGCTATTCATATGACCAACATATTTCAACAACAAATATCCAGGTGGCATGGCAAGTTCATTAAAGAAAGAAAATTCCAACCTAGTGATTGAGCATTGATTTTTATTCAATGTTTAAAGATTTCCAAGGAAAATTTCAAACTCATTGGCTTGGGTCTTATGAGATTGAAACAATCTTTGATAATGGAATAGTCATAATTAAAAATATTGATGAAGAAAAAATAACCTTCCATGTAAATGGTCATAAACTACAAATATATTACACACCATTGTCAAGAGAAGAATTTATCAAAAATCTACAAGATAATTTGAATTTGAAGTTGGTCAAGGAATATTATTCTTCCTATCTAGCTTAGCCTTCTACTTTCTTTAAAAAAAAAAAAGATAAAAAAGAAAACAAAATAATAATAAAGTTTTTTTATTTTTATTTTTATTATATATATAAACATGAAAACCAACATTATTGGCATGTTTATACAGAATATCTATGTTGAAAACCAAGAATTCTTGGCAATTTAGATTTTCTTTCTAATCCCCTATTCCAGTCCCATTTTCTTTTGAATCCTCTTTTCTCTTTTTGAAAATAAATTAGCTATGAAATTGTTAACAATCTACAAATCTAATAGAATTATGCAGTTGACTTGGCAGATTGCGAACAAAACAAATAAAGATCATGGCACAAGAAAAATATCAATGAATATTGCAACTAGAGTATAAAAATGAAAACCAACATTGTTGACATGTTTATACATAATATATATGTTGAAAACCAAGAATTCTTGGCAATATAGATTTTCTTTCTAATCCCCTATTCCAGTCCCATTTTCTTTTGAACCCTCTTTTCTCTTTTTGAAAATAAAGCAGCTACGAAATTGTCAACAATCTACAACTCTAATAGAATTATGCAGTTGACTTGGAAGATTGCGACCAAAAAAAATGAAGATCATGGCACAAGAAAAATATCAATGAATATTGCAACTAGAGAAACCTGAGGACAATCTACAAAGACAAGTCAGAAATCAGTAAGACAAGAATCTAAGGTATGTAAGTATTAAGTTAAATAATAAAGGTAAAAATTTTGAGTTATGAAATAAATGATAAGTAACTGTTGCTACCACTACTCTGAGTAATGATTACCCTCAGTACTCCCACATGAATTTGGTCTTAACGAAAAATATCTCTGTGTTGTCAACCAAGTCAGTCATGAACCTTGTTATAATTTGAAATTTACCCTCTTCTCTCCATTTATCATTCCACTTTATGTGAAACCCATTCCATTTTCATTTAGCCCTATCTCATTGCTAAGAAAAACTCTATTCTCTAGTTCACTCATACCTGAATCCTTTCATTCAATAACCTTGTCGAAAGATAAATTACGGGAAAGGCTTCTCTAACATGGGGGTCATTGTAAGGTCAGAGCCGAATGGGGTTAAGTTCCTTGAAGGTTACCCACAGTTCAGACAATTGTTGTAGCATGCACAGTGGCTGGAATTTGTAGAGAATTCGATGGGCACGAATATGAGGTAATAAAGAATTTGGCCCGTGCATACGATGGCATTAAAGCAGAAATTGGGGACGTGAAGCTAGTTTTGACAAAATATTTCGTAGTAGAGGCTACCAGATTTCCCAAAATCAGTGAGAGTTGGTTCAAGAAAAAAAATATTGAAGAGAAAGAGTGGAAAATCTTCCTCAAGAATCCATGTATGGATACTTATGTTTTTAAAAAGGGGATACTAGTCACAAATTTGAAAAATAAGTGGAGGAATTTGTTATTAATCATTCAAAAGTTTATAACTTGTGAAGGGATATTTGGTAATATGTTCTTTTATCATGCACACCTAATGATGAACTTTCTGGAAGGAAACGAAATTAAACTACCATATTTTCTACTTCATAGCTTAAGAAATATGGTTGGAAATATGCAGAGAAAGATACAATTCATAGAAAATTCCCTATACCATCATGGCATGGTGAAAATTTTAAGTGAGACCCATCTGAGAAACATAGGATACAATTGAGAAGATTTCTTAATTAGGAATCATTTTAAGGAACCAAAACAAAAAGAGACTAGTGGCAAGAAAAAGAAGAGTAGAAGGAAGCTGCCTGTAGACCCTAAAGATAACCCACCTCCACAACAAGAGAAACATTCAGAGGATGAGAATCCTCTTGCAAATATGTTGGAGAACCTTAAAAAGAGAAATGTTAGAAGAAAGATAGCCAACAATAAAGGTGAAATTTCATCCAAGAAGAAAACAGAGAAGGAAAAGGATAAAAAGCTGCCCCTTACTACCAAATCACCATCTAAGCCATCATCCATTATAAGAAGAAATGAAAGGCTCAACAAAAAAATGCATGTATAGTCTCAAAAAACTTCAGGATTCATCAACTTAGAGGATGAAGAGGAACCAATAGTTCCATCACCTAGAGTTATATCACCAGTTTCCAGTGCAACTAAAAGAACTCCTGAAATAGATTTTGTTCAACAACAGATATATGAATACATAGAGTATTTGGAGCAAAGAGCTACAGGGAAAATAATGGAATCATCCTCAAACCAAGAGGAAATTACTCATTCTAATCCTTTAGAAAGATCCCAAATTGTAAACACTATTAAAGAAGAAATATATGAGTTGGAGGTACTAAATAGACATTTAAAGCAAGAACATGAAACATTGAAAGTGAAAAATGAAATCCAGAAAACTAAAAATTACAACATCATGTTGCACCTTGGTGTATGGTATGATAAGAATAAGAAATTGAAGGCCAAAAACAAAACTATTAAAAGAAATGTGATAAGCTTGCAACATAGAATCTTGATGAAGAAATCGAGGATGGCAATCACCACCAAGAAAGAAAGAAGCACTAACTTGGATGTTCTTGCTTAGGCATATGAAGAGGATTAGTGATAGGAAAGACTCACAAATTTTGAAGTTTTGCATGAGGACATTCAATTTATTCTGTGTGAGGGAATGTTGAACCCCAAAATTGCTTCTTTTTGACAACCCTTTTTCACTCCATTCTCCTATTTTTGACCTTCATAACTTTAATTTGGGCATCAATTCACAAGGCTTATGGAATATTAGGTACTTAATCATCTTATATTTCAAAAATTACAATGTTATTTATTATTTAGCTTAATATTTGCATTAGCTACTGAATTGCAGTGATTTCGTAGCTAACGTATGATTTTGAAGCTGAGTTAAAGGTTTGATAGGTTCCAAATCTCCAACTGAAGAACAGGGCATATGGATAGGTGGAAATTAGTGGGTACAATGATTTTTTCCTACCTTCATAACCTAGATCAATAAATAAGACACCCTAGCATCTCGGTCAAAATAAAATTCAACTACCGTAGGAGGCGAATTAGGCGAGCAAGATGCAGTTTTTTAGCCTCATGATTTGCTGCTTTGGTAGAAAATCATGAGAGGATCACGTTATCTTATCTTCAAAATTAATTTTAGCTAGTGTCGATTAGCATAAGGCGTAATAATTTGAAAAATTTAATGCGTAGGAATTTTATAAATATGCCTCTCGACATAGTAGACATAGACTTGGATTTTATATTGTAAACACTCTATTTTATATACAAACTGTGCTTTCGTTCTTATTTCTCTGTTGTGCGATTCCAATGCATGGAATCAAATTGATACTTGCTTCTAGTAGGAGTCCCCCCTCGAGATAATAAGGTTTCCTTTTAACCGTAATTTAGTATTTCATTATGTGTTTTCTCTAGGATTCTGTTAGCTTAAATTTTGATTATAAATGTGAGTTTAAGATTGTTTTCATAGAAAGTTTTTCTAATAATTTTTATTGTTGAGTGAAGCAAGATCTCTTGTGTACATGGAAAAATTATAGGTTTACATAGATCAATAACATAGCTTTACATTTCAGTTATATAGATAGGATTTTAACTTGCAGAAAGGAAGATTATCTCTGTAGTAGATTCATTTACAGTGTGATTTCATTTTAAAGCAAGAGTGGCGTGATTTCATTTGAAGAAAAGTGTGTGTGTGATTTCATTTAGAATAAAAAGAGTGTGTTTGATTTAATTTTGAGTAAGCATGAATAAATGTGTTATTAATTTCAAGAAGAGTGTGATTTTTATTTTAAGCTAGAGAAATAGAATAAATTTCATTTACTTACATAACTGTTAGAGAAACATGTGCATTTCTATATCTCAAATTAACTTAGGAATTGTTTGAGTGACAAAGAATCCTAGCACATATGATGCACATACATTTCAACAATATTATAGCCCTGGTTGATAGTTTATATAAGTAATTAAACTCTAATTAAATTACGATACATCATGTCATTGCAAGGTTTGGTGTACCACATGCTATAGTTACAGACCATGGGAAATTTTTTTGTAACCATATGATGTTTGAACTGGCTTCCAAGTTGGGACTCTCCAATGAGAGTTCAATTCCCTACTAACCTCAGGCAAATGGGAAAGTTTAGGCCATCAACAAATTTTTGAAGGCAATGCTTCAACTCATGATAGGGATCCACAAATCCGATTGGCATCTTATCCTTTATGCAACCTTGTGGGCATATTGTGTTGAAATGGCTGTTGGACATTGGGTTCAACGCTCCCCGTGTGTTTCGCGACATGGACTAACCACCTCTCGTGGAACCTAACTCTAGCGATTGTAGCGGAGAATAATTCTTGCGGGTTTTGGTCTAATGGAAATCGTGATTCCAACAAGTGGTACCAGAGCAACAGGTCTCGAGTTTGAAACTCACTCGGCTCGCGTTGGGGGGGAGATTGTTGGACATTGGGTTCAACACTCCCCGTGTGTTTCGAGACATGGACTAACCGCCTCTCGTGGATCCTAACTCTGGCGATTGTAGCAGAGACTAATGCCTGCAGGTTTTAGTCTAACGACAGTCGTGATTCCAACAATGGCACCCAAAGGAGGATTTTGATTAATTTTCCCTTAATTAAATTGGAAGAGAAATTGTAATTTTATCTCATGAAAACTTGTAATAGTTAACATATTCAGGAAGACTTAGTTAGCTTTAGTCATAGAAGATAAGTGTAGAGTTCTCCCATGATTTTAGGGGGTCCAATTACAATTATTTGTGAGTTGTAATTAGTTAACCCAATTAATTGAGTTAAAATTAGTTTAAATAGTTCTAATTGAGATATGGGATAGTGATAGGTCCAATGAATTAAATCTAATTTAATTCACAAGTAGTGATCAATTAGTTAACTAATAATTTTCTTTAAATAGTTGTTGCATGTCAGTTCTAAGAAAGGCCCAGTGGAGTTTGAGGTTAAATGGAAGATAACTATCAATTGTGTATTTAGAAACTTGTACATGTCATGTATAGAGTCGTCAAGAAGCCTATGATGCATTGCGCAATCAATTCTTTGGAATTTCCGATTTAATGGGGTGATAATTCCTCCAGGAATGCATGAGCAAGGCTGATGAGACAGAGACTGATAATTGGTTAAGTATTTAACAGATTTTGCCTAGATCAGAGTGAGACAGTCAACAAAGTGCAGGAGTTTCTCAATGAGAGAAACACATTGTATTGTGTCATGGTCTTGACTTTATACAATATACAGATAGCGGGGTTTTTCACAATTGATTTCCTAGATACATCTTGTGTTGTGCAATTGATTATTTATTTCTCTTACTTGTTATGTGATTGTGCGAACATATTTAGTTTCTGTAAATTGTAGAAGGATTCAATATTTTGTTTTAGTACCTTAAAATATTAGATTGAATGTCGTTGATATATTTTCTACGTGGTATCAAAGCGCCATGAATCACAATAGAAAAGAAGAACCAGAGTTTGTTTTGAACAGGTACATTGAATTTGCAGATTTATTCTTCAGGACCCAACAACAGATCAAGATGTATTTCAATGGCTTGAGACTCGAATATGCCCTTGAGGGAAATTTGAATTAAATATCATGGAAGGAAACGATAGAGGCAGTGCTCGAGGAAAATGGACTGAAGGCATTCATTAAAAATGATATTCCTCAGCTTGCATCAGCATATGCTCAACTTCTTGATGCATGGAAGAAGAATATAGCAAATGTGAGAGGGAGTTATAGATAATATTGTCTCGAGTCTCCATGGAAAGGTGACTCCATATTCTATGTGAAAGGCCTTGACAACTCCATTTTGGAATAGTAGCGACCACAAGAGGTTGACACTGAAAGACAAGCTCAAAAAGATGAAGATGAAGAAGGGTGACATGATCCAAAAATAATTTTCGAAGTTAACTCAATGTCAAGATGAGCTTGGAAGTGTTGGAATAACAATTTCCCATGATGATTTGGTGATCCTAGCTCTTCTAAGCCTTCCCAAGAGTTGCCATAGCTACTAGGACTCTATGAATGGGAGGGAGAAGATACTAGACTGGGAGAGATTATCGTCCGAATGGGTACAAGAAGAGATTCAGTGGATCACCAGAGATGGATCCTCATAAAAAAATTATGATGAGGAGAACTGTGCCTTGGATGAAAAGGTGAATAAAGGGAAAGGGAAGGTGTCTCATTCCAAATCGAAGTCCGACAAGGTAGGAAAGAAGCGAGTCTTGTCAAAGGTGAAATATTTTCACTGTCATGAGCATGGACACTATGCCATAAATTGTCCACAAAAGAAGACCAAGAAGAATGCCTCAGGAGGAGCAACATGTGAAGCACTTGCTTCATATTTTGAGTTTGATTTCAATCTCATCGCATGCATGGTGTCATCGGTGATGGGTTATGTGTGGTACTTGGATAGTGGAGCTTCATTCCATATGACCAACAACAAAGAATTCTTTAGTAGCTTGGAGGAGAAGGATCTTTAGATGCACATCGAGATGGGTGACGATGGGAGGTATAACGCTATCGGTGTTGGTACAATTACCTTTCATAGGGAGTCAGGTAATCCACTCACATTAAAAGATGTCATGTATGTTCCCAGTTTAACGAAGAATTTGGTTTTTGTTGCTATGTTGGAAGATCGTGGCTATGATGTGATCTCCAATGAAGGAAAGGTGTTCCTTCATCACAAAGCCATGGGACAGGTGAAAAATATTGGGGTTTGAGTAAAGAACCTCTATGTTATGAAACCAACTCCAAAGATAGAAGAAAAAAGAGATCAACGCCTTAAAAATCAACCACTTCGAGGGGGAAACCTCCTTTACATTACATGAATGAAAAATTCTTGGATGACACAAATGAAAAAACATCCTTTATATATATAGGAGTCCATGGGGTCCAAAATAATCCTAGACTAACTAACAATAATAATGTAAGGGCACATCAATAACAATAGTGGGCTATTATGGGGAACAATATTAACAATATGGGGACTACAGGGGTACAAAAATAACAATAAGGGGGCTACACTAACAACAATAAGGGAATACACTAGTAATATAGGGCTCTAACATGCCCCTCTCCTTCAAAAAAGTGTTGTCCTCAACGCTAGAGTAGTTCCAGATGCTTCTGTATAAAATTCTCATCCTCCCATGTGGAATCTTCAGTGGGTAAGTTCTTCCACTTGATGAGATACTCTGAAATTGATCCATTTTGTAGCTGTTGATTTCTTGTTTCCGTGACTGCTTCAAGTTCTAATATGATTTTTCCTTCATCATCAAGTTTTGGAAATATTGGTTGAACTCAAAGTTTGTCACCTATAACCTTCTTTAAGCATGAAAAAAGGAAAACTAGGTGCACTCGGGAAGATGCAGGAAGCTCCAATTTGTATGCCATAGTACCAATCTTTTGCAACACCTTGTAAGGACCATAATAATTTGGCGATAAATTAGTACCCTTCTTAGCTTGCTTGAATGAAATTTGTTTGTATGGTTGTAGCCATAAAAATACCCATTCACCTAAATCAAAACTTCTCTCACTATGATGTTGATTTGCCTGTTGTTCCATTCGATTCTATGCCAAATTTAGGTTATCCTTTAAGAGTTGGAGAACTTCTTGCTGATGCTCGATGTGATCTTCCACTACTTGAACCTTAGAATTTTCTCTTAAAGATGATGTGATGGATGACGGATGATATCCATAAAGCGCCATAAATGGGGTAATTTTTTCTGCAGTGTGGAAGGAAGTGTTAAACAACCATTTAGCCAAAGGTAACCAATTGACCCATTATGTATGTTTATTAGATACAAAGCAACAAAAATGTCCTTCCAAACATTTATTCACTATCTTGGTTTTCCCATCGGATTAAGGATGCTAAGATGAACTATGAGCTAATTGAGTACCCAAACAAGAAAATAATTCCGTCCAAAAATTTCCAGTGAAAATGGGATCTCTATCGCTTACAATAATCTTTGGGTTTCCATGTAGCTTTTGAATTGTTTCCATAAATGCAGTAGCAACTGTACTCACTTTAAATGGATGAGATAATACACAAAAGTGTGCATACTTGTTAATTCTATCAACTACCACCATGATGACACTCTTTCCTTCGGACTTAGGTAAACCTATGATAAAATCCATTGAAACCTCCTCCAAACGTTGATTTGGAATGGAGAAAGGTTGTAGCAGACCGAGGTCTTAATTGTCTCCACTTTATTTTGCTGGAAAACCAAACATTTCGCCACAAACTTTTGAATATCAAATTTAAGGCCATCCCAAAAAAATATTTCTTCACCTTGTGGTAAGTTTTTAAAAATATCGAGTGTCCTCCTAAGGGAGAGGTGTGCAATTCCAAAAGAATCTTTTGTTTTAGTTGGGATTTATTACAAAGATATAAGCGATCTTTGTACCATAAGGAATATTTTTTCCAAATAAATGTATCAGATGTACTCGGATCTTGCTGCAACTTTTGAATGAGTGTCCATACTTCTTCGTCGTTATTCTATTTCTCCCTTGCTTCAGTTATCCAATCTGGTTGGATAATAGAAATGGCATAAAGAAATGCTTCCACATTCTCATCTTTTCTTGAGAGTGCACATGCAACAACATTTAGCTTCCATTTTTTGTATATGATTTAAAAGTCATAACCAAACATATTTGTGACCCATTTTTGTTGCTCTTCTTAAGATAGTCTTTGTTCCAAAAATTATTTAAGACTATCATGATCGGTTTTTACCTTGAAGTGTCTTCCCATTAGGTAAGGTCGCCATTTCTTTAGTGTATGTAGTAATGCCAACATTTCCTTCTCATAAATATCTTTCTATAAATACTTTCCTTTGATTGGACGACTTTAAAAAATAATGGGTCTTCCTTGTTGCATTAAACTAGCACCAATTCCATTTCCCGAGGCATCACATTCCACAATAAGGGTTTTTGTGAAGTCTGGCATAGCTAAGACCGGTACTTGGCACATTTCCTCCTTAAGATGTTAAAAGGCCTTAGTTGCTTCAGGAGTCCAAAAAAATGCATCTTTATTCAATAATGTTGTTAGAGGTGCTGCTATTCTCTCATAGTTCTTAACAAAATTGCGATAATATCCTGTTAACCCGAGAAATCCTCACAACTAATTTATGGTTGTGGGGACTTTCCACTCCTTAATGGCTTTAATTTTGTTAGGGTCTACCTTAACACCCTCCCAAGATACAATATGACCTAGATATTCCACCTCTTGTACTCTAAAGAAATAGTTTGATGTTTTTGCCTATAATTGTTTCTCCTCACATAGTTTGAGCACCCTGTCAACATGTTGAACATGATCCTTCCAAGACCTGCTGTAGATTAGTATAGCATCAAAAAATACTAACACAATTTTTGTAAGGAGGGGTTTGAAAATGGAATTCATCAACCCTTGAAATGTAGAAGGTGCATTGGTAAGGCCAAAAGACAAGATGAAAAATTTGTAATGACCCTCATGAGTTCGAAATGTTGTTTTTTAGAATGTCTTCAATCTCCATTCTAATTTGATGATATCCTGAACGAAATCCAACTTAGTGAAAAAAATTGATCCATGTAATTGATCCAATAATTCATCAATCACAAGAATGGGAAATTTATCTTTAATTGTGAGCTTATTGAGCTCCCTATAATCCATACACATGTGCCATGATCCATCATTCTTGTGCACCAATACTACTGTAGCAGAGAAATAACTTTGACTTGGTTGAATTATACTAGCCCCTAGCATTTCGGCAATCATACATTCAATTTTTCTCTTTTGTACATAAGGATATCTATAAGGCCTGATGTTTGGAGGAACACTTCCTGGAATCAAATGAATAGCATGATCATGATCACGAATAGGTGGGAGTCCCTTGGGAGTTTCAAACACCTTGAAATGATTGGAATAGATGAGCTAGTGATAGGTCCATTGAATTAAATATTATTTAATTCACAAGTAGTGATCAATCAGTCACAACTAATAATTCACTATAAATAGTTGTTGCATGTTATTTCTAAGGAAGGCCGAGTTGAGATTGAGGTTAAAGGGAAGAGATATATTAGTTGTACTATTAGAAAATTGTACAGGTCATGCATGAGGTCATCGGGAAGGCCTTGAAGGATTGTGCAATCATTAATTGGTATTTTCCTAATTAATAGGTCATCAATTAGCCCAATAATGCATAAGGAAAAACGAGCCTAGGTAAGAAAAATGTTAAATATTGGACCAAACTTGATTAGATTGAAAGCCAGATCAGAGCCAGATCAGAGTGAGACAGTAAGCAGAGTGCAAGAAGTTTCTCAGTGGAGAAAGAGCATTGTATTGTTTCATGATCTTGACCATATGCAATATATATATATATATATATATATATAGAGGGTTTTTGAGCAGTTTCTTTCACCAAACACATCTTGTGTTTTGCGATTGATTATTTCTTTCTCTTTCATGTTATGTGATTGTGGGATTGTGTTTTGTTTTCGAAAATTGTAGAAGGACTCAGTATCTTGTTCTAGTAAATTATAAGATCAGATGTAATCCCATTTTTATATTTTCTACATGGTATAAGAGCTCCAAGAATCACAATAGAAGAGAAGAATATAGTTTTTTTTGAAAAGGTTCAAATTTGCATATTTATTCTTCGAGATCCAACAATAGATCAAGACATCTTTCAATGGATTGAGACTCAAATATGTTCTTGAGGGAAATTTGAATTACATAGCATCAAAGGAAAGGATGGAGGCAGTGCAGACATCTTTCAATGGATTGAGACTCAAATATGTTCTTGAGGGAAATTTGAATTACATAGCATCAAAGGAAAGGATGGAGGCAGTGCTCGAGGACAACATATTGAAGGAATTCATAGGCATTGATATTCTCCATCCCATATTAGCAGATGCTCAACTTCTTGATGAATAGAAGAAGAAGGTAGCAAAGGCGAGAAGGATCTTGTTAGAAGGAGTTCGAGATCATATTGTCTCGAGTATCCATGGGAAGGAGATTCCCTATGCTATGTGGAAGGCCATGAAATATCTATTTAAAAATATCAATGACCATATGAATTTGGTGCTCAAAGACAAGCTCAGAAAGATCAAGATGGAGGAGGGTGAGACAATAGTAAAATACGTGACAAAGTTCACTCAATGTCGATATGAGCTTGGAAGTGTTGGTGTGAAAATAGCTCATGATGATTTGGTGAGCCTAGCACTTATAGGCCTTCCCAAGAGCTGGAATAGTTACCAATAATTTGATAATGGGAGGGAGAAGTTACCCAAATAGGAGTGTTTGTTGTCCGACTTGGTAATAGAAGAGACAAGGCAAAGCACTAGAGACGGGGCCTCCTGAAAAGACAGAGAAGAATATTTTGCATTGGTCAGAAAATTCAAGAAATCCAAAGGGAAATAAGTCCCAAGGCGAAGAGGGAAATAGATACTTTTCCAAGATCAAGTGTTTTCACTGTCACGAGCACGGGCACTATGCCTTGAATTGTCAATAGAAGAAGTCAAGCAAGAAAGAGCCTGTAGTTGCAGCAGGTGAAGCACTAGCTTCACATTTCGAGCTTGATTTTACTCGCATTACATGTGTTATCACCTAGAAATTTAATTTGGGGTGTGTCAAAGTATTTACCAAGGTAAACATTTCAAACCAATATTTAGGCTGAAAGCTAGCCATTTCAACAAGAGGGGGCTCCATCAGCAAGTATGCTACCTAAGATCATTACAATAGAAGCTTGGATTTAAACACATTGTCCAGATATGTAAATGAACAAAGTTGGGTTTAAGAAGGTTGGTTGGAAAAGCTTTAAATAGAAACCAATGGGAAATGGAGTTAAAACTTGAATCTCAATGGCTTACAACTAATAACAGGCTAGATTATTTCTAAAATTCTGAGGCAAGGTAAGCATATGTTTAACTAATAAAGATAATTAAATGATAGTTTGAAATAGAGGAAATCCCACTGCAGAAGATGCGTCTATCGAGGATGAATCTCTTAACACAGTTTTAGAAGAAAGTAAAAAAGGGAAACCACTAGAACAGAGCATCAAGAAGAGATGAATTATGTACCAGTAATTTGCAGATACATACAAATTATAACCATAATGAAATGAATATCTATCATGGATGAATTCCTTCACTAAAATACAAAGTATACCAACAAAAAATCACAGTCATGAATGTTGAAGATAGGAACACATACTAAACAATAATGCCATAATGAATCTCAGGTCCAAAAAAGAAAAGTTTCTATATTAACTTCAAGGAGATAAGAAAGTCTAAATATACAGTACCAAAGGCATCCCTTCCAAAGGGTCCCTCCCTCCTATAAGTTTTTTTTTCTTTTTCAACAGAGAATAGTAGTAGTTTCATTAATCTGCGTCCAGATCGCGACATTAAACCGGATGATTACATTGCATCATTTTCATGCCAAAATTTGAACAATGTTCCCCTACTTACATACAGGGTTGTCTTCATAGACGCCTTATTTCTATTTTGCCTATATCTGCGGTGCATTCCATTCCCATGTGTGCTATAGAGCTTACAGAATGAGTTATTGAGGTATGTGCATTTGTGCTTGTCCATTTAAAATTAGATTAGTGTTGCCCAAAGCTATCCATAATGAATGCTGTTCATATGCTGTTCATGGTGAGCGCTGTTCCAATTCTGTCCAAAGGAATTGTTTTTCCTTTGTTTTCCATCCAAATGTTGTTCCATCCAGCTGCTGTTCCATCCAAATGCTTTTCCAATGCTGTTCCATCTGTTGTTCCAACTGCCATTCCATCTGCTGTTCCAACTGATATTCGATCTGCTGTTCCGTCTGCTGTTCAATCTTATGTTCCAACGCTGTTGCATTTGCTGTTCCAATGTTGTTCCACCTGTTATTCCATCCATAAGCTATTCCATCAAGTTGCTGTTCCATCCAAAATGTTGATCCAACGATGTCCAAAAGAAATGTTGTTTCCTGATCCATGGTTTTCCTATAAACGCTGGGGTTGAGGTCCCAATCTTTGTGCCAGTAAGCATGAATGGGTTAAGGTATAGATTTGGTGTCAACGTTTCCATTGATGTTGCATATGCACTTCAACAATATGCACGCTTTATTAGCCTGCTCATAAGCTTGAGTGTTTAGGGATTTGAGCAAGTGTGTGTATTGGATGCCTTCAAATTTCTTTGCTACCTCCTTAATTCTGGTTAACATTTGCTTAATACTAGCATTTTGTGTTTCCTTCCCTTGAACCAGGTTTTTGATTAGGAAATAAGAGTCCCCCAGTACCCACAGATGTCTCACAACTTTTCCTTTTGCGATGGTGATTCCGAGCCAAAGGCCACTTGCCTCCGCTAGGTTGTTGGTTGCTCTGCCTATCCCCTAGGCATATTTGTGCCTCGTTTTTCCATCAAGATCAATGAGGACCCCTCCTTATCTAGCCTCCCCTGGGTTTCCTTTGGAGGCTCTGTTGAACATAAGAGTCCAATTCCATTTCTTCTTTATCTCATCCATTAGCTCCATTTGGGTGCTTCTGAAACACCAGCTGAGAGGATCCACCTTTGTTATTTTTGTTTTCTTGCTCTATGACCATGGAGACAACTACTCCAGCTCTAAAAGATCTAACGAAAAGTCAAGTTGCGGGGAGTTGAACTCGAAACATAAGGATAGGGATGAGAGCGTTGAAACTCTGGCAGAAGGATTTTTCATTTTGAAGATCGATTTCTTTCTTGCCATTCAAATCTTCCAGCAGATGTATTTTAGAAGAGATTGAAGGATGAATTTCACATTCGGTTTAGTTTGGAGATTGCCTTTGTACCATTTTTTTGGTGTTGAAAAGAATGTGGAGGTCTCTGCTGGTCAATCAATTCTGGAGAATATCTTCTCGAAAGCCTCCTTCTAGACTTGTTTGCCATAGGAGAATTTTATGAATAAATAGTTTATGGTTTCTTCCTCTTGTTTACAAAGAGGGAAACTTGTCAGCCTGCTTATACCTATTTTCCTGATGTTGTCCTGCGTGAGGATTTTCTTATGATTTAGCTGCCAGTTGAATTAATTTACTTTGGAGATAAAATTTGGCTTCCAGATATGATTCCATATCCCACTTTTGGGAGGGACCTATTCTTCGAAGAGGAGATGTGTGTAGCATTCTTTGACTGAGTAGCGTGTGTTCTTCTAGCACCATTTATCCATTTTATCTCTCAAAATTGGGGAGCGTCCCTCGAAAATATTTAATAGATCTTTTTTTTTCTCATCTAGCTCTTCGGGGATATCTGATAGAAGTAATCCTTTCCAATTCCTCTTGTCATCCCATACTGAGATTTTTGCCAAGGTTGTGATATTAATCGATATGAAGTGATCACTGAGGGGTTTCAGTTGTTCTAGATCTACTAGAGGGGTGTTATTCATTATTCTTTTCTCCTAAATTTTGACTGTCAGACCATTTCCAGGAACTCTGTTGATGTTTTGAGTGATTAAGGGAGATGAGGATAGAAGAAGAAACCAAATTGGGGAGCCTTGGGTGGCTAGAATATACCTGTTTTCCTATTCATGTTGCTTGAAATACTTTCTTCTTATCACTTGAGACCACCATTCTTTAGGATTTGTGACTAGCCCCCACTAAAGTTTGGCCACAATTGTTGGGTTTGTTAATATTGGGTCCCAAATTTCGAGTCCTCCATGTCGCCTGGGCACTGTAACAGTATTCTAGTTTACCATGTGATATTTCCTTGTTGTTTTCTTCCCTCCTTACCATAGTAAATTTCTTATGAAACTGCCAAGCTGTTGCAGGACATACTTCGGAGCCGAGAGGACCGTAAACTGGTATATAGGGAGAGAAGATAACACTGATTTGATAAGAATGAGATGGCCTGCTAGATTTAGCCAAATCCCTCCCCAATTGGTTATTCTCTGTTTCATTTTTTCAATCATGCCTTGCCAGGCCTTTGGACTTGCCCTTTTCAAGAAAATTGGGACTCCTAAGTATTTAAATTCCTTCCATTCTATTTCACCTTAAACCCCAATATTTATTCTATTTTTTTTTCCTTTCTAAGGGAGATATTCCATGCGTATATTCTACATTTGGCGTCGCTTGTTTTCCCTCCAGATGATTCTTGGAATCTGCGCGGATAAGATTTGAATCTTCTAGCTATGACCAGAGAGGCTCCACTCAGAAGAGCCATATCATCAGCAAATTGCCCATGATTTATGCTTTTGATTCCTTCTTTAAATCTAATTCTTGGGATGTGTTTAAATATCCTTGTTGCTTCAAGGCTGCGACTAAGGGCCTCTCCAACCAAAATATATAAAAAGGGAGAGAGGGGGCACCCTTGTCGGAGGCCTCTTGATGCTTGGAAAAACCCAGCCCCCCTACCATTAATCAGGGGAGTGATCCAGGGCCTGGCAATGCATTTCTCTATCCATCCAGTGAAGGTCTATGAAAATCCCATCTTATTCATTATGTCGAGGAGAAATTTGTGCCGAACCCTGTCAAATGCATTGGCCATATCCAGTTTAATGACCATTCCTTGTTCCTCCCGTCTCCAAATTGAGTCGATGGCTTCCTGGATTAAGATTATATTGTCATAGATTTATCTTCCCAGGACAAAGCCGCCTTGATTGGGAGAGATGAGAAGAAGCAGGAGGACTTTTAGTCTAAGGGCTAGGATTTTGGCAATAATTTTATAAGAGAAGTTGTAGAGAGAAATTGGCCTAAATCTCAAGAAAGAGGATGGATTTCGTTCTTAACAATGTTACCGATGAAATAGGTAACTGCACTGTTACCTACTTTTTTTTGGTAGCATAAAAAGCACCCGATTTTGAAAAGTGGTGATGCAGAATCACCTCTTTTTTTTTTGAGCACATTTTTGACACTCTAATATTTTTATTTATGAAGTATGAATATTTGTTTTAAAATGTTAGTGATTTTCATGCTAATTTTGAAATGTATTGTTGCAGCATCAATTTTTTTTTTAGAGCGGTGATTTTCATGCTAATTTTGAAACGTATTGATGTAGCATCAACCTTTTTTTTTTAGAGTGGTGATTTTCATGTTTGTAATAAAATACAAAACTTAGATAAAAATATATATATATATATATAAACAATATAAAAAACCAATAAAAATGTAAAAAAAACAAAATTAACTCGTAAAAATAAAAAAATTATACAAAAATAAATAAATAAAACAAAAAAAAACAAAAATATTCAAAAGTTATATCAAAAGAAATGACAAAATTTGAAAAAAAAAAAAAAAAAAAAAAAAAAACAAAAACATCAAAAACATTTTTTTCTAAGTTATTAAAAACATCCATATAATTAAAAAAATAAAAATAAAATAGAAAATTTAAAAATAATTTAAATTCCAAAATTAAAATTTAGATAAAAAAAAATAAATACAAAAAAGAAAAAATTAAATTTAAAAATTTAACTTAAAAAAATAATAATAATAAGAAAACAAAAATACAAATTTTAAAATTAACAAAAAAAAAAAATAAAAAAAAAAATTTAAAATTGAAAAAGAAAATTAAAATAAAAGAATTATAATAAAAAAAACTATCATTAAAAAACAAAAAAATGAAAAAAACCACGTGCAAATAATTAAAAAACAAATATCCATAAATTTGCTGTTTTTTTTTTAAAATGAAACAATTTATAAATTGTAAAAATGAAAAACCAAATAAACTAAAATATTAAAAAAAAAAAAAATTTAAATTTAAATTTAATAAATTTAATGAATAAATTTTAAATTTTAAAAAATAATTAATCTAAAATATTAAATTTAAAAAAAAAATTAAAAAAAAATTAAAACAAATTAAATTTAAAATAAAAAATTTGAATTAAAAAAAAATAATTTTAAATTTTTTGAATTTAAAAAAAAAATAAAAATAAAAATCAAATTAAAAATAAAAAAAATATAAAAAATAAAAGAATTTTTTGAGGCCGATTCCGGGAATCGCCCTCCCGTGTCGAGAGGCCGATTCCGGGAATCGCCTTCAAGCTGATTCCGAGAATCACCCTAAGGCCGATTCCGAGAATCTCCCTCTCGCCGAGGGAGGCCGATTCCGGGAATCGCCCTCCCGTGCTCAGGCCAATTCCGGGAATCGCCCTCCTGCATCCTCAGGCCGATTCCGGGAATCGCCCTAAGGCCGATTCTGGGAATCGCCCTGAGGCCGATTCCGGGAATCGTCCTCCCGCCGCGGGAGGCCGATTCCGGGAATCGCCCTCCCACGCCCTGAGGTCGATTCCGAGAATCGCCCTCTCGCGATACCGGAATCGCCCTGAGGCCGATTCCAGGAATCGCCCTCCCACCCAGGGGGCCGATTCTGGGCGATTCCCGAAATCGGTCTCCCGCCGCAGGAGGGCGATTCCTGAAATTGGCCTCCCGCCGCGGGAGGGCGATTATCAGAATCGACCTCCCGCCTAGTGGCCGGCATCTGCCGTCACCTGAGCGGGAGGCCGATTGGTGGCGCCACCACAATCAAAAAATTCTTTTTTATTTTTAATTTTTTTAATTTTTAATATATATTTTTTTTAATTTGATTTTTTATTTTTATTTTTATTATTTTTTTTTAATTCAAAAAAAGTTTAATTTTTTTTTTTTTTTTTTTAATTTAATTTTTATATTTGAAATTTAATTTTTTATATATTTTTTTTGTTTTTTATAAATTTTATTCATTTTTTTGTTTTTAAATTTTTTTTTTCTAAATTTTGTTAATAATTTTTATTAAATTTTGTATATATATATTTTTTAATTTAATTGATTTTTAAAATTTTTTTTCATATTTTTTATTATTATTAAATTTTATGTTTAGTTTTTTCATTTAATTTTTTAAAATTTAGTAAATTTTGTATTTTATTTATTTGAATTTAATATATTTTTTAAATTTTTTATTTTTTTATTATTATTTTTTTAATTACATAAAAATTTTATATTTTTTTTTATTTCAATTAAAATTGTGTATTTAAAATTAGATTTTTTTTTTTTTAAAGTTAAACATAATATTTTCAAATTAATTTGTTTTTTATTTTATTTTTTATTTAATATATCTTTTTAATTTATTTTTTTCAAATTTTCAATTTTAATTGATTTTTAAAGTTTTTTTAACTCTTTATTTTAACGAGCTTTTATTTTTTTATTTTTTATTTTTTAATTTATTTGTTTATTCATTTATTTATTAAAATTTAATATTTTTTTTTAAATTTAATTTGTTATTTTAATATTAACATTTTTTTTTTAAATTTTAATAAAATCTAATATATATATATTTTTAATTTAAGTTCATATATATATATATATATATATATATATATATATATATATATATATATATATATATATATATATATATTATTTTTTATAATTTAAATTTAATATATTTTAAAATCTATTTGTTTTCTTAATATATATTTCTTTAAATTTAATAATTTTATTGTATTTTTTTTTCATTTTTTTTTTTAATTAATTTTTCGTTTTTTTACTTTTAATTTCAATAATGTTTTTTTTTTAATTTTTATTTTAAAGTTTTAAATTTATTAAAATTTAATATATTTCTTTAAATTTAATTTTTTTTTAATTTTCTTTTTTTTTAATTTAATAAACATTTTCTTTTTCTTTTTTAAATTTAATTTCTATTTTTTATTTTTTATAATTTATTTATTTCTTTAATTTGTTTTTCTTTTTAATTTAATATTTTTATTTTCTTTTTATTTTTATCTTTTTATTTCTATATATTTTGAAATTTTAATCTTTAAATTTTTCTTAATTTTTTATTTTTTATTTTTCTCTTGAATTTTAGGTTTTTTTTAATGTTTGAATTAAAAATTTTATTTTGTTTTTATTTTTGTTTTTTAATTCCTATATATTTTTAAATTTTAAGCTTTAAAATGTTTTTATTTTTTAAATTTAATTTTTTTCTTAAATTTTACGTTTTTTTTAATGTTTGAATTTTAAAAATTAAAAAATATTATTTCTATTTTTAAAAATGTCAAAAATATGACAATTTTTTTTTTTTGTTATTCTAGTGTCGATTGGTTTTGTTTTGAGGGTGTTTTTTCAATCCTTTTTTCAAGAAACAATTTTGGTTTTAGCATAATTTTATAAAATGTTGAAATTTGACCTTAAAAAAAAACAAAGTGCGTTCTGGAATACACTTTTTTTGTTTTTGGGGTGTTTTTTCATGTTTTTTGAGTCTTTTTGGGCTAGAGTTCCCGTTTTGAGGTCGGGTTACCTATTTCATCGGTAACAGTGTTTCTTTGGAATCGGGGATAAAGTAATTCCACCAACGTGTAGAGATCTTCAGGAGTACCCGATCATTTGGCATAAGCTATTGGAAATATGATGTAATGTGTTGTCCTTGATGGCAACCTACTTGATGAAGTTGTCCTTGATGGAAACCTACTTGATGATTTGCCTATGATAAGAAATCTATGTGTTAAAGATGTAAGAATGATGTAGCTACAGATTAGTTCAGATGTGATAGAGAAAATATTTCCAGTAAGTGCCAGAGAAATGATAAATATAATATGACTCCATGTATACGCAATTTTTGTGAAGGCAACCCACGTATGGATGCAATGTATACGCTACTTTTGTGAAGGCAAACCACGTATACGTTCAGGTTTAGCATTGTTGTAGAGGTAAATCCTCGCTGCGGACAGAGGCAATCGCTACTAGCCCAGATCGGGTCTAGCAACAATCGTATCACGCTAAGACGCTAGTTCCTAATTGCAATAGACAAAATTGCGAGAAAGGCCTACCTCAAGTCCAACGCTGTTGTTCGCAGAGAAGATAGTGCTCCCGTTTCCTTGCTCTGGCAGATCACAATTCTCCCGCTTGTCGCGATCGAACACCTGCACATACAAGAAACACGACGAACACACAAGTGTAAAACCAAATATATGAAATTATGTATCATTCAGAGAGGATACAACTCATGATCACAAGGTATGAAAAATACGAGTGGAACCATAACCAAAGTCGCTTATCATTAATCAATAAAAAGAAAGATACAACCTGCACTCTAACGCTGGATCTTCCTTCAGCGGGTCGACAACGGAGTACGTCTCGATAAAGCTCGTCGGGAATGGGACAAGCCTCTCTCTTTGGTTGTCTTGAAAATAATGTCATTGCTACTGATTTGGATTTGTGAGGACTATCAAGGCTCTTTCAGCATTCTCTAGGCTATTGAGGGCTCTTGAAGGCTAGCTTGCAAAAGGAAAATGGAGCTTATATAGATGGTGGAAGGGGAGTTGGGATCCGTATAATCATGGGATTGGCCCTATCCTCAACGAAGCTTCCATGAGAGGTGGAAAACCACTTCCTCTACATGGAGATCTGGAGCCAAACCTCCCAACTCAATTTAGAGACTAGTTTAGGAATTGTTTGGAGTCAATATTCCACAATTTATTTTAAAAAAACACTCCTTAATAAGCCTGGTGCGAGTACAACACTGGGACAGTGCGCTAGCTGGCGCGCCCTCTTTGGAGGATTCCCCCCATTAGCATGAGGGCTAAACTGACTAGTTGCGCCAAGGAAAAAAAGGCTATTTTTAGGGTTTTTCACGAGGAATTGTCTTCAGGGGAATGATTGTCCTTGTCCAAGGGGATGCCATGAAAGTGGTTTCAGGTCATGTCACTTTGCTCCGCAGTCACGGAATAAGCCCTCCAATGTGTAGGACGGGGGATTGCAGGGACGGTGACAAATTGTTGTGTAACAGATGCCCCCTAAAGCATGAGGCCCGAGAGAGAGAGGGGTGAAATTCTTTACGAGAATGTGTCCAACTGAAAACACTGTCATTGGAAAACCTGCGTAGACAAGTACAACTGATATCTCAAATACATGATATATGTGGTATGGGCACAACCATCCATAATATAGCGTACAATAATGAAGATCCGAGGCATGGACGTAGCCATCCAGTAAGGATCGATAAATAGACTCAGGTATGGTCGCAGCCATCTAATGAAGGAGTCATGTAACCAATCATAATAATCCACAAAATCGCAGCCTGGATTCTAACAAACAAAAACCCAGGGTCTTGCGCTCCATCTCGACCCGAACAAAGTACAAGTTCAAGCATGCGAATAAGTGAGCTGAAGTCGAACATGCAAGAACATCGCTTGATTACCAGCCAATGATGAAAGTTGTTAATAGACGCGAGAGGTACCACCAATAGTGACAATGGTCCTCAAGGTACTATAGGTACAATCTACGGAATGTGAATAGTGAGTTGACGTCGAACAACCATAGAATCACTCGATCGGAGGCCAATGATCAAAACCTCATGTCGAACGCGAAGAACCTGCCATTGAGACATGCAGGCTCCAAGGTACCAGAAGGGAGTCTCTAGATCAACTTCCTAGATAATGAGATGAAGTCGACAGGAGGTGACCTTGATCTAAGGTGGGCCATAGTGTTTCCCACATCATCGACACGAGACAGAGGAACATAATTTTTTGTGAATCAGGATCAGATGAGAATTAGAGGAGGGTTGAAAATTTGCAGAGGTAAACTTCTCTTGAACATATCGGCGGCATGACATTGGATTTGGCAGTATTTGACATCAAAGGATCTGAGGTCATGATGACGAGGTAAAGAGCAGATGAGAGGTCAAAAGGGATTACCCGAACCCACGGAGGCAAATAGAAAACGAGATGAGATTTCCCCAACCCTACACGAATGCAGACAAGTGCCATGTTCAAGAGCGACATACTGCCGACACGACGATGATACTGGTTCCAATTTCCCCACCATTTCTGGTGATTACCCCAATTATTTTTTAAAAAAATCTTGAAGGGGATAGCATATGCTTGTAATATAAGTCCATCCTTCGGACGAATCCATCCTAGTACATTTAACGAGCCCTAGGAAAGAGGAACTCGAATATCGTCATTGCGACTGAATCCGATGTCATCAGGGTTTAACGAGTCTAACAAAGGGAGAACTCGACGTCTTTTCATGTTTAGAGAGTTTGAAAAGACAACATAAAATTAAACTCCAACAGTCCCTTTTCGTAAGTAGTTCCTCAGATCCGAAAAGGTAGAAAACTATGTCTCAGAAAACCTCCTAGTCGCGATAGGCTAGGGTATTCCTTTTTCGTAAATAATCTATCCTAGCCAGAAAAAGGGGTAAACGTATACTGGGTAGATGTCATTTCACAGCCACTTTAACGAGATCGAAACGACAAGCGACTCAGTGATCTTTTCATGTTTAGAGAGTCAGAAAAGAGCTGAAAGATGACTCCAAAATGACTTTTTCGTGTTTTTACTGAGTCCGAAAAAGTATAAAATACAACTCGCATCGCCGTCGAAGCTGCGGAAAAACCTGTTGCTGCACATAAAAGCAAGTGTAAAATCCATTTTTCGACAAAATATATTAAAATATTGAGAAAAATGACTTTAAAAACCTAATTTTGACTTCAAAAGCTATAAATATGCCACAAATGGTAAAAACATATTTACTTTTACTTTTTACCTCATTAGAGAGCAACAGTGGTCTTTTGGTGTGCGAACTTGCAGTGGTGATAGCGACCAATCCAATACATCATCCGGGTTCTCGTCCGTTCCAGGTAAGAGGTGCTCCCTTAAGCTCTGTTTTGATCCATTTTTTGTAGATTTCCATTGTTTATTTGATCTCTGGGGGGACCCTTTGAAAATTTAGGGCTCGACCAATTGGCGCGGGTATCGGGCATGGACCCGCGCCAATTTCCTCTTGCTTACAAAGGGGTCGCGCCAATGGCACAACACAATTTTCCGCCTTAATTTTCCAAAATGTGAGCCACTCAATTGATTTTTTAAGTGTAACAGAGATCTAATAAGGCATTTTTGACCATGTTGGTGCAGATATCCAACCACATTGGTGATTGAATGGAAGGAGAGGGAACATGGAGAAGAGGACGAAATGGCCATGCAAAATGAAGCTTGCATGAATGCACTCCGGGACTATGGCCTCAAGAAATTATTCCTCACACCATGCTTACGAGCTCAACTTGAGCTGTTAAAATACTTGGTTAGCATATGGGATGAGAACAAGGGAGTGTTTAAACTCCGGGACCAAGTGCTAGAACTTGAAGTTTTCGATGTCTATTTCATAACTGGACTGTCGCGCAGAGGCCCAGTGCCAATCATGATAGGCAGTAGACCCTCTGGAGAGAAAATGGAGCAGGTAATGGCGAGAGTGTGCCCAAGGGCACAGACAGGATTAGGGAGTGGGAAAGTAGACATCCACACTGTCCACGATATAACACTTCGAGTAGTGCTTCACACCATTACACGGGCTACAGGATCGCAGGCACCACACGAGGAAACCAAAGCGCAACTCCTGCTAGCCTTTGAGTGCATGAACCCTACATTGTTCGATTGGGCCACCGCAGTGATAGCCAACATTAAAAGGCAGCTAACGAAATGCAAGAAAACCAAACTGAAATAGTTTGGATACAGTTCCATTCTGGTGTCGTTTATCTTGGAACGACTACCCATTTTTTAGGGCCAAGGGGCAATGGTTGCCGAGCCGTCATCGAGGGAGCCGAGGATGGCTCAATGAGCAGCACTCATGCCCAGATCAGGAGGGGGCCAGCAGATGTCTTGGAGGCCCGAGTTCTTTGCATGGTTACGGTGTCAACTAATCGTAGTTGATGATTGGCCCTATGCTGGGACCGATTTCACTGGAGACCCAGATCTTCCGCTCTCGGAGGGGGAGGACTGGGATGAGGAGCTGGGTATGACTCTCTTTTGATTTTTTATGCATTGATGATTTTTTGTGATACATGCCTATTCTAACAACAGTTCTATGTGTATGCAGATGTTGGCCCAGAGAGACCTGCCAGCATGTCGCTTATTGCACGGAGAACTCCTCTCGCATACGACCCTCAGGAAGAGGGTGTCGAAGGAGGAGAGCTGATCCAAAACCTTGAGGGCATTTCTCGGGGGATTCCAGACTATGCCTGGCTAGCAGATGTCCTGATGGAATATCAGAGACACACCGTGGGGGTGCCTAGTCGCCTCCACCGACTACTGAGATGCTTGGTGCGTGCGATGACATTTTACCACGAGCACCATGCTGATTAGACATCTAGGGATTTTTCATGCATATATTTTTGAGAGACATGTCATCTCCGGCTGTATTAGAATGAACATGTATATTTTTTATTTTATGTGATGCACACTCTGCAAATATTTCGACACACATATATATATACCTATTTCTGGATGGATCTTTTTTACATGTGATGATGTTTTTTACAAGTTGCGCAAATGTCTATCTAGAACCATATTAGCTACTGCATCTGTTAATGTATTCATATGTCTGGGTATGTGTTGATATGTGATATAATCAAAATTTCTTTCTAGTAAACAAATACGTAGATACATACGTAAAATGGATGGGTTTCTAACTGAATAATGACCATTAAGCTGTATATACAAGTAATTCACGAATACCGAGGTCCACTGCCTCGGTTAATAATTCCAATACGACACTATATTCTGCGATATTATTTGTAGAAGGCCCCAGACACACACCTTGCAGGTTGACCAACTCACCAGCAAGATCGTAGATTACCCAGGCTGCCAAAGATAGATTCCTGGTACTGCAGGAGGCACCATCCGCGAAACCAACAAACAGACTAATGGACATTTGCACAATCAGGAAGACTCGATCAACAGAAAGATGCTTACATCGCACACCACACCACACATGCACACAAATGAATATACACACCTATGTACACACACCACACCAAAATAACTCAAGCGTAGTATTTTTTAAGGTATAGCCCGTTCCTAGGCTGCGTCAACAGAACTCCTTCATAATCAATGAGCTCATAAGCCCCATTTTTCAATACTCATTTTACTATATAGGGCCCATGCCACATGGGTTGGAACTTCCCTGCTCCAAGTTTGTCGTGCGCTTGGTCGTATAGGAGGACGAGGTCCCCTTTGACAAAGGAACGTAGAGATACTGATTGATCAAAGTGGGCTTTGACCCGCTTCTTCTGTGCTTCAATGACTAAAGCAGCCAAGCGACAGGTTTCATCCAGCCGTTCCAAATACAAGAGACGCTCTTCTTCAAGAGAAGTGTCGGGCAAAAGTTCCACAACCAACTATAAAGAAGGAATTTCGCATTCAACTGTGAGAGTTGCTTCCAGACCATACACCAATTGGAACGGTGTGAATCCGGTTGCACTCTTTGCTGACGTCCGGTAAGCCCATAGAGCTGAGAACAATTGGAGATGCCAATTGGACTTATGAATACCAATTGTCCGTTGAAGCATTGTGACCAAAACTTTTTTCACAGCCTCAACCTGGCCATTTGCCTGGGGGTAATATGGCGTTGAGCTATCATGTCACAAGCCCAATCTTTATGTCAGCTCAACCATCATGTAATCTCGAAAATGAGTGCCATGATCGGTAACAATGGCTTGAGGGACCTCGAAACATGCAATAATGTGGTTGAAAATAAACTGGGTAGTTGTCTTACTGTGGGCGGCTAGTGTAGGCATCACTTCGGCCCACTTAGTAAAGTAGTCTACAACGACGAATATATATGCATGCCCCCCGGCCGAATGAGGGTTACACGTCATGAAATCTATGCCCCATTTCGCAAAAGGGCCTACGGTAATGACAGGGTGCAGAGGGAGGGGTGGCGCACGCATCTTGCGCTGAAAAACCTGGCACGAATGACATTTTCGGACTGCAACAATACAGTCTTTGAATATCGACGGCCAGAAGTGCTTTAGCATGCGCGAATATTCTGGCGATGGAATATCCGAGAAATGTGGCCATACAGTGCCAGCATGAGAATGTTGAACTCGGCCTCTTCCGGGGTCAAGCCTTTGGCGAACCTTTGAATCTACTCCAACCGGTATAAGGTATCTATCTGATACGGTAGGGTTGGGGAGCGTCTTAGGAATCCGACGTCGGGCATTTTTGGTCAACTCAGTCTGGAATGTTGAAGTTTGAAGATACACAATGATGTCGCCATACCATGGATCGCGAGTGCTGATAAAGAAGAGTGTTTCGTTCGGGATATGATCCTCGGAGTGAGATGGAGTGGAGTCTGTCGGGAGGGAGAAATGAGATCCACAAAAACCAATGATTTTGTCGAATTAGCAGTGGTAAACTCTAAATCAAACTCCTGAAGGATGATGATCCATTTGGAGTACTTGCCCCCAGCAATTGTCGAGATAAAATGTACGTCATGGGGTTTTAATCCGAAACCACGGTTACTATACGCAACAAGATGTAGTGGCAAAACCGCTGCATAGCTTGCACTGCGGCTAATGCCAGTTTCTATGTCCAGTACATCATCCAAGTTCTCGTCCGTTCCAGGTAAGAGGAGCTCCCTTAAGCTCTCTTTCAATACATTTTTTGTAGATTTCCATTGTGTATTCGATCTCTGGGGGAACCCTTTGAAAATTTAGGGCTCGGCCAATTGGCGCGGGTATCGAGCACGGATCCGTGCCAATTGGCGCGACTGTTAAGAAAACAGTCACGCCAATGGCGCAACACAATTTTCTGCCTTAATTTTCCAAAATGTGAGCCACTCAATTGATTTTTTAAGTATAACAGAGATCTAATAAGGCATTTTTGACCATGTTGGTGCAGATATCCAAGCACAATGGTGATTGAATGGAAGGAGAGGGAACATGGAGAAGAGGACGAAATGGCCATGCTAAATGAAGCTTGCATGAACACACTCCAGGAATGTGGTCTCAAGAAATTCTTCCTCACACCATGCTTACGAGCTCAACCTGAGCTGTTACAATACTCGGTTAGCATATGGGATGAGAACGAGGAAGTGTTTAAACTCCGAGACAAAGTGCTAGAACTTGAATTTTTCGATGTCTATTTCATAACCAGACTGTTGCGCAGAGGCTCAGTGCCAATCATGACAGGCAGTAGACCCTCTAGAGAGAAAATGGAGCAGGTAATGGCGAGAGTGTGCCCAGGGGCACAGACAGGATCAGGGAGTGGGAAAGTAGACATCCACACTGTCCATGATCTAGCACTTCGAGTAGTGCTTCACACCATTACGTGGGTTGCGAGATCGCAGGCACCGCACGAGGCAACCAAAGCACAACTCCTACTAGCCTCCGAGTGCATGAACCATACATTGTTCGATTGGGCCACCGCAGTGACAACCAACATCAAAAAGCAGCTAACAAAATTCAAGAAAACCAAACTGAAATAGATTGGATGCTGTTCCATTTTGGTATCATTCATCTTGGAACGACTACCCATTTTTCAGGGCCAAGGGGCAATAGTTGCCAAACCATCACCGAGGGAGCCAAGGATGGCTCGATGGGCAACACTCATGCCCAGATCAAGAGGGGGCTACCATATGTCCTGGAGGCCTGAGTTCTTTGCATGGTTACGGTGTCAACTGATCGTAGTTGAGGATTGGCCCTATGCTGGGACCGATTTCACTAGAGACCCAGATCTTCCGTTCCTGGAGGGGGAGGACTAGGACGAGGAGATGGGTATGACTCTTTTTGATTTTTTATGTATTTATGGTTTTTTTTTTTTTTGGGTAATACATGCCTATTCTAAAAAAATTTCTATGTGTATGCAGATGTCGGCCCAAAGAGGCCTACGGGCATGTCGCCCATTGCATGGAGGACCCCTCTCGCGTATGACCCTCAAGCTGAGGGTGGCAAAGGGAGCGAGCTGATCCAGAACCTGGAGGGTATCGCTCGAGGAATCCCGAACTATGCCCGGCTGGCAAACATCCCGTTGGCTTACTAGAGACACACTATGGGGGTGCCTAGTCGCCTCCATCGACTGCTGAGGTGATTGGTGCGCGCGGTGGCATGTTACCATGAGCACCACGCTGATTAGCCATCTAGGGTTTTCATATGCATATTTTTTGAGAGACATGTTGTCTCCAGCTATTATCAGATATACATGTATATTTTAGTATTTTATGTGCTCTTTCGCGAAAACTATCGACATATATATATATATATATATATATATATATATATATATATATATATATACCTATTTCAGGATGGATCTTTTTACATGTGATGATGTTTTTTACAAGTTGCGCAAATGTCTATCTAGAACCATATTAGCTACTGCATCTATTAATTTATTCATATGTCTGGGTATGTTTTTATATGTGATATAATCAAAATTTCTTTCTAGTAAACGAATACGTAGATACAGACGTAAAATGGATGGGTTTCTAACTGAATATTGACCATTAAGCTGTAATACTACAAGTTGTGAGTCCAGATATACAAGTAATTCATGAATACCGAGGTCCACAGCCTTGGTTAATAATTCCAACACAGCACTATATTCCGTGATATTATTTGTAGCAGGCCCCAGACACACACCTTGTAGGTTGACCAATTCACCAGCAGGATTGTAGATTACCCAGGCTGTCGAGGACAGATTCCTGGTACTGCGGGAGGCACCATCTGCGAAACCAACAAATGGAGTAATGGACATCTGCACAATCAGGAAGACCCGATCAGCAGAAATATGCTTACATCGCACACCACACCACACATGCACACAAATGAATATACACACCTATGTACACACACCACACCAAAAATAACTCAAGCATAGTATTTTTTAAGGTACATCCTGTTCCTAGGTTGTGTCAATGAAACTCCTTCGTAATCAATAAGCTCATAAGCCCCATTTTTCAATACTCATTTAACTATATAGGGCCATGCCACATGGTTTGGAACTTTCCTACTCCAAGTTTGTCGTGCACTTGGTCGTATAGGAGGACGAGGTCCCCTTCGACAAAGGAACGCGGAGAAACTGATTGATCAAAGTGAACTTTGACCTGCTTCTTATGTGCTTCAATGACTAAAGCAGCCAAGCGGCGGGTTTCATCCAGCCGTTCCAAATACAAGAGACACTCTTCTTCAGGAGAAGTGTCAGGCAAAAGTTCCACAACCAACTTTAAAGAAGGAATTTCGCATTCAACTGGAAGAGTTGCTTCCAGACCATACACCAATTGGAAAGGTGTGAATCCGGTCGCACTCTTTGTAGACGTTTGATAAGCCCATAGATCTGAGAACAATTGGAGATTCCAATTGGACTTATGAATATCAATTGTCCGTTGAAGCATTGTGACCAAAACTTTGTTCACAGCCTCAACCTGGCCATTTTCCTAGGGGTAATATGGCGTTGAGCTATCATGTCGCAAGCCCAATATTGATGTTAGCTCGGCCATCATGTGATATCGAAAATGAGTGCCATGATCAGTAAAAATGGCTTGAGGGACCTCAAAACATGCAATAATGTGGTTGAAAATAAACTGGGCAGCAGTCTTACCATCAGCGGCTAGTGTAGGCATCGCTTCGGCCCACTTAGTAAAGTAGTCTACAACGACGATTATATATGCATGCCCCCCGACCAAATGAGGGTTACACGTCATGAAATCTACGCCCCATTTCGCAAAAGGGCCTACGGTAATGACAGGGTGCAAAGGGAGGGGTGGCGCGTGCATCTTGCACTGAAAAACCTGGCACGAATGACATTTTCGGACTGCAACAATACAGTCTTTGAATATCGACGGCCAGAAGTAGCCTGCATGCAGAATATTCTAGGCGATGGAATATCCAGAAATGTGACCGCCACAGGTGCCACTGTAACAGTCATTCAAGACTCTTTCAGCCTCTTCCAGGGTCAAGCACCGGCGGAGCACTGAATCTACTCCAACCCGGTATAAGGTATCTCCTACAATGCGGTAGGGTTGAGACTGATGTCGAATCCGACGTCGGGCATCTTTGGTCAACTCAGTCTGGAATGTTGAAGTTTGAAGATACACAATGATGCCGCCATACCATGGATCGCAAGTGCTGATAAAGAAGAGTGTTTCGTTCGGGATATGATCCTCGGAGTGAGATGGAGTGGAGTCTGTCGGGAGGGAGAAATGAGATCCACAAAAACCAATGATTTGGTCGAATTAGCAGTGGTAAACTCTAAATCAAACTCCTGAAGGATGATGATCCATTTGGAGTACTTGCCCCCAACAATTGTCGAGATAAAATGTACGTCATGGGGTTTTAATCCGAAACCACGGTTACTATACGCAACAAGATGTAGTGGCAAAACCGCTGCATAGCTTGCACTGCGGCTAATGCCAGTTTCTATGTCCAGTACATCATCCAAGTTCTCGTCCGTTCCAGGTAAGAGGAGCTCCCTTAAGCTCTCTTTCGATACATTTTTTGTAGATTTCCATTGTGTATTCGATCTACGGGAGCCATGTGCTTTTGAAAATTTAGGGCTCGGCCAATTGGCGCGGGTATCGGGCACGGATCCGCGCCAATTGTCTCTTTCTTACAAAGGGGTCGTTCCATTGGCGCAATGCAATTTTCCACCTTAATTTTCAAAAATGTGAGCCACTCAATTGATTTTTTAAGTGTAACAGAGATCTAATAAGGCATTTTTGACCATGTTGGTGCAGATATCCAAGCATAATGGTGATTGAATGGAAGGAGAGGGAACATGGAGAAGAAGACGAAATGGCCATGCAAAATGAAGCTTGCATGAATGCACTCTGGGATTGTGGTCTCAAGAAATTTTTCCTCACGCCATGCTTACGAGCTCAACCTGAGCTATTACAGTACTTGGTTAGCATATGGGATGAGAACGAGGAAGTGTTTAAACTCCGGGACCAAGTACTAGAACTTGAAGTTTCCAATGTCTATTTCATAACCGGACTGTCGCGCAGAGGCCCAGTGCAAATCGTGACAGGCAGTAGACCTTCTGGAGAGAAAATGGAGCAGGTAATGGCGAGAGTGTGCCCAGGGGCACAAACAGGATCGGGGAGTGGGAAAGTAGACATCCACACTATCCGCGATCTAGCACTCCGAGTAGTGCTTCACACCATTACACGGGCTGTGGTATCGCAGGCACCACACGAGGAAACCAAAGCATAGCTCCTACTAGCCTCCAAGTGCATGAACACTACATTGTTCGATTGGGCCACCGTAGTGACAACCAACATCAAAAGGCAGCTAATGAAATGCAAGAAAACGAAACTGAAATAGTTTGGATATGGTTCCATTCTGGTGTCGTTCATCTTGGAACGACTACCCATTTTTCAGGGCCAAGGGGCAATAGTTGTTGAGCCGTCACCGATGGAGTCGAGGATGGCTCGATGGGTAGCACTCATGCCCAGATCAAGAGGGGGCTAGCAGATGTCCTGAAGGCCCGAGTTCTTTGCATGGTTACGTCGTCAACTGATTGTAGTTGAGGATTGGCCTATCTTTGAATGAATTCACTAGAGACCCGGATCTTAGTTCACGGAGGGAGACTAGAGGAGGAGATGGGTATGACTCTTTTTGATTTTTTATGTATTTATGGTTTTTTTTTTTTTTGGGTAATACATGCCTATTCTAAAAACATTTCTATGTGTATGCAGATGTCTGCCCAAAGAGGCCTACGGGCATGTCGCCCATTGCATGGAGGACCCCTCTCGCGTATGACCCTCAAGCTGAGGGTGGCAAAGGGAGCGAGCTGATCCAGAACCTGGAGGGTATCGCTCGAGGAATCCCGAACTATGCCTGGCTGGCAAACATCCCGTTGGCTTACTAGCGACACACTATGGGGGTGCCTAGTCGCCTCCATCGACTGCTGAGGCGATTGGTGCGCGCGGTGGCATGTTACCATGAGCACCACGCTGATTAGCCATCTAGGGTTTTCATATGCATATTTTTTGAGAGACATGTTGTCTCCAGCTATTATCAGATAGACATATATATTTTTTGACTTTATGTGATGTACACAAACTGCAAACTATCGACATATATATATATATATATATATATATATATATATATATATCTATTTCTGGATGGATCTCTTTTACATGTGATGATGTTTTTTATAAGTTGCGCAAATGTCTATCTAAAACCAAATTAGCTACTGCATCTATTAACGCATTCATGTGCAGGTATATTGATGTCTGGTATAATCAAATATCTTTCGATGTGAATATATTAGATACAAACGTAAAATGGATGGGTTTAGTGACAATGACCATTAGTGTAATACTAAATTTGTTGAGTCCCGGTTGTGATAATTCATGAATACGGGGTCCTGACCTTGGTTAATGGTATCAACTTTGTGCTATATTCCACGATATTGTTGTATTTGCATTACTCACACATCTTATGATTTGACCAACTCATCGGCGAGGATCGTAGATTACCAGAACAGCACAAGGGGAGCTGCCAAAATGCTATGAGGAGGCACCATCAACGAGGCTCAATCATGAAGTAATGGAAATTTGCACAATCGGGAAGACTCGATCAACGAAAGAGGCTTACATCCCTTTACACCACACATGCACACAAATGAATATACCTATGTGGCATAAGTTACGCTCTTTGACTCAAGCAGTATTTTTTAAATTCTGGCCATTCTATAAATTTCAATCAATGGAACTCCTTCGTAATCAATAAGCTCATAAGCCCCATTTTTCAATACTCGTTTAACTATATAGGGCCCATGCCACATGGGTTGGAACTTTCCTGCTCCAAGTGTGTCATGCGCTTGGTCGTATAGGAGGACGAGGTCCCCTTCAACAAACGAATGCAGAGAAACTGATTGATCAAAGTGAGCTTTGACCCGCTTCTTCTGTGCTTCAATGACTAAGGCAGCTAAGCGGCGGGTTTCATCCAGCCGTTCCAAATACAAGAGACGCTCTTCTTCAGGAGAAGTGTCAGGCAAAAGTTCCACAACCAACTTTAAAGTAGGAATTTCGCATTCAACTGGAAGAGTTGCTTCCAGACCATACACCAATTGGAAAGGTGTGAATCCGGTCGCACTCTTTGTAGACGTTTGATAAGCCCATAGATCTGAGAACAATTGGAGATGCCAATTGGACTTATGAATACCAATTGTCCGTTGAAGCATTGTGACCAAAACTTTGTTCACAGCCTCAACCTGGCCATTTTCCTAGGGGTAATATGGCGTTGAGCTATCATGTCGCAAGCCCAATATTGATGTTAGCTCGGCCATCATGTGATATCGAAAATGAGTGCCATGATCAGTAAAAATGGCTTGAGGGACCTCAAAACATGCAATAATGTGGTTGAAAATAAACTGGGCAGCAGTCTTACCGTCAGCGGCTAGTGTAGGGATCGCTTCGGCCCACTTAGTAAAGTAGTCTACAACAACGATTATATATGCATGCCCCCCGACCAAATGAGGGTTACACGTCATGAAATCTACGCCCCATTTCGCAAAAGGGCCTACGGTAATGACAGGGTGCAAAGGGAGGGGTGGCGCGTGCATCTTGCACTGAAAAACCTGGCACGAATGACATTTTCGGACTGCAACAATATAGTCTTTGAATATCGACGGCCAGAAGTAGCCTGCATGCAGAATATTCTAGGCGATGGAATATCCAGAATGTGACCGATGGTGTGCCACCGTAATGCTGATCGAAGACTCTACCATCTTCTCTGTATCGCTAACTTTATAAGCTGCCTACTCCAACCCGGTATAATGTATCTCCTACAATGCGGTAGGGTTGAGACTGATGTCGAATCTGACGTCGGGCATCTTTGGTCAACTCAGACCGGAACGTTGACGTTTGAAGATACACTATGATGTTGTCGTACCATGGGTCGCAAGTGCTGATAAGGAAGAGTGTTTCGTCCGGGATATGATCCTCGGAATGAGACGGGGTGGAGTCTGTCGAGAGGGAGCAAATGAGATCCGCAAAAACCAGTGATTTGGTTGACTTAGTAGTGGTAAACTCTAGGTCGAACTCCTAAAGGATGATGATCCATTTGGAGTACTTCGCCCTGCATATAATTGTCGAGACAAATGTATCACAATAGTTTTAATCCGAAACTACTGCTACTATACGTTAATTAGAAGATGTAGTGGCAAAACCGTCGCATAGCTTCGCACCCCCGCGGCGCCGCCGACCGAGCATTATGCTTAGTATGTCGAGAAGATTCTGTGATAGATAATAAACGACGTGTTCATTTCCATCATCATCATCCTGCACCAGAACCATAGCTATGGTGCTAAACGCGACGACCAAGTATAGAGTGAAATCACGGTGATAGTTTGGAGGAAGAATCAACGGAGCATTAACGAGTAACGTCTTAAGCTTCTCGAAGGATCACTGAGCAATCTCATCCCAATGAAAGGGAACGTCCTGCTTTAAAATACATGTGAATCCTTTGGCCACTTCTGCGTAGTTCGGGATGAAGCGTCGTAGGAAGTTAGCTTTTCCCTGCAGACTCTGTAGTTGGTGTAACGAGGAGGGTGATAGGAGATTGAAAATAGCCTTAACCTTTAGGGGGTCAAGGTGAATTTCGTCCTTGGAGACAATGAACCCTAAAAGACGGGCAGAATCCACGCAAAATATGCATTTATTAGGGTTAAGCTAGATATTATAACGTCTACAGCGAAGGAAAATATGGCGAAGGTGTTCGGGATGGTCCTCTCGTCGAGCTGAATGAGCTGGGAGATCGTCCAGATAAGGCTGAACGATATGGTGTATGTCGTGGAATGCGTAATACATAGCACACTGGAAAGTAGCTCTAGTGTTCTTTAAGCTGAACGGGAGCTTTTTATAAGCAAAGGTACCCCACAGGCAGATGAACGCAGTCTTGTGTTGATCGACGGGTAAAATATTTATCTGATTGTACCCGAAAAATCCTTCCATCAGGGAATAAATCTCACTCCCAGTGCATTCGTCAATGATTTAATCTATGAAGGGAGTGGGGTAATTATCCTTAGGACAGGCCCGATTAATATCACGGTAGTCAACACAGACTCTTATAGTACCCTGCTTCTTATCTGCAGGGACAATGTTCAAGACCCATTCCGTGAGGGGAATCGGGTAAATGAAGCCCACGTTCAGAAGTTTTTCAACTTCTGCTTTAATGGCAGCAACTTTGCGAGGATGCACTGGGCGTAGATGCTGGCGCACAGGTTTCACACTGGGATAGGTAGGAATCTCGTGCACTACTATGCTGGGATCAATCCCAAGCATTTACTCATAGGACCAAGTGAACACATCTCTGAATTCACGGAAAAGATTGGTATAAACTTGTATCTCGTCAGGAGAACAAGTCACTCCCACATGTATATTCTTGACTATCCCCGGTTTGACGGAGATGTCGATCAGAATGGTTTGGGTAATGTTGCTCAGGTTTCCCTCCGAAAGGACCTCATGAGTCAATATGGGTGTCTAGAGAGTTGGAGTAGGAACCTGAGATGCAAAAAACTCTAGACAATCTGACATTTCCCCCAGGCTGGGCATGAAGGAGGAATGATGATGTCCATTGCTCCAAGGCAGCTCCTCAAGAGACATTGTTTCAACAATGGCTTCGTCAGAAGGGAAGATCTCTTTTAGAGGATCAGACGAGTTGGCCTCGCCGAGCCAGGGGGATTGAGAATAGATATCTAAAGCCATGCTCGAAGAAGCATATTGAGGAGGAGGAGGATCAGATGTGGCGAAAATTTCGTAGTAATTAATCTCTACTGGAGTTAAGGGCATCGATTCTCCAAAATCAGTCACCTGTTCAGGCGAAGGGGTCATCCATGGGTCGTCAGACCTAGAGATCATATTAACTTGAACGATGTGCGGTGGTGGCACGAGAAAAATACCCATGAGGACAAGGTCCTTGAAGAGATCGAGTCTTACACTATCAGGGGGATTAGGGATCTGATCCATGTAAGGAACATTGTTCTTAGAGGATGAGGTGAAGAAAGAAAACTGATCCACGGTAACGATTTTTCCCTCATGAGGGAACTTGAGAAGCCAGAAGAGGGTGGATGACACGCATAGCATGGCGTGAGTCCAACTGCGGCCAAGAAGGAGATTATAGTTAAGCTTGGTGTCAACCACATCTACTTCTACGTTGACTGTCTTCCCTTGTAACATAATCGGAAAACTCTCAAGAGCACCCAGGGGTTTTGATTCCCGACCATCGAATGCCTCTAAGGCATTGGGAGACGATGAAAGAGCCGGAGAGCCAATGGCCTTCCAACAGGTGGATGACATGACACAGGTGGAAGCACCTTCATCCACAATAGCCCTATGGATGTTGAGGCCGTTGATCCCGACTTGTATAACAAGAGAAATTTGATGTGGAAGTCGGGGGGAAAATTTTTCTAGGTCAAAGGATTAGAATCGATGGGATCGATTACACCGATCGCAGACAACAGAGATTTTCGTTGCGAAGGGAAACTTTGAAGGACTTCCAATACAGACATGGCATAAGGCACTTGTGCCAAATCTTCAACAATAATATAGTGCTGAGTGGCACGGGCATTTGGGTTGTAGGAAGATCTTCGCAGAACAACTTTAGAAGGTGGCCTCACAACAGGTTCAGCGCTGGGCTTCTCAATATCCAAAGGACCAGAGACAGGTGGGGGAGGTGGGCCATCCACGACGTCCTTCCCAGCTGCCTGGCGTGATCCGGCATAATCCTTCGAACGTGTAGCAATTGAGACAGGTGCAGAACCATTCATCATAAAGACCTGGGACCCAAATGGTGCAGATGGTGAAGGCTGCTCAACCATCTGGGTATACTGAGATGGGAACGGTTCTTTGAGAACTGCCAGAGTCCCTTTGGAGCCTTTCAAAAATTGACTAACTTCAGATCGTCGAGGACAATCTTTGGTATAATGGTCTCCTTCACAAATAAGGCAGGGGTACTTCAGTTTACGTTGGGAACCGTCCTCAGTACGAGGTTTAGAGGACTCTGGTTTTGGGGGGTCAGGTTTGGATTTTCCTTTGCCCTTCTTCTTTGCTTTGGAGGCATTTTTCGTAGGATTAGCCTGAACAGCATTGACCTGCGCAGTTTTTCCAGAATCTGGAGGGGCGAGAAGAGCAGAATTATGGGAAGAATTGGACTTCTACTTCCCATTCGAGGATTTCCGAGAATTTTGAGAAACGGAACCAATAACACCATCCACTGCTGGGGTAGGTGGTGCTTTAGAGGTTCCCAGTCATGGAGCATCAGCCAAAATGTCATAAAGCGTGCCAGACTGAGAGTACACTAGATCCAGGTACTGGGCACGCACAATGGCTTGTTCTTCAGTCACACATGCCCCCATAGAAATATATTGAGCGATTTTGTTAACGAAGGAGGTGGTGAACCAATGAGTTAGTAGCTGATCAGGTATATCAAACTTGATCAGTCTACGACGACGTCACCACTCATGAATATGATCGGATATGTGGGTGGCTTTATCCTACTTCAAAGAAGTAAGGAGATACGTCCCGGCTTCATAGCGAACCGGTAACTGGAAGTGATTCAAAAAAGCCATAGCTAACATTTTGAAGTCTTGGAAGATGCCACGGGGTAATTCTATATACCACTTAGCGGCAACACCAGTAAGAGTGCACTGGAAGAGACGTAGACGAATTGAATCATCTACCCAAGAGTTAGATGAACACGTACAGATGGTAGGTCATTACATGAGCTTGGGGGTCCTCTCCAGCTTTACCTTCAAACTTAGGACAGTCGTCGGGTACCTTGGTCAGAACCGGAGGCCATTAAGGATTGTGAAGAATCAGATCATTAGTTAATTTAGAAACGTCTGGTAACTCCAAGGTAGCCAAGAATGGAAATTACGGATTGAAAGGCATGCCAGGCCCTCGATAAGGATCTGTACCTGTACTCCACCCTGGTTGAGCATAACCTTGCCCCCATGGGTTCTGTCCCAAAGGATTCTGACTATAGGGGGTGTAGGCCGTATAACCAGTTTGATACGGTTGCTGGTAACCAGTCTACGGGGTTTAATAACCAGGGTATGGACCCTGATTATATGTCGGCCCCGTTTGAGTAGTATGCGGATTTGGCTGCTGAGTATAGGTATAACCTGGTTGTTGAGGATAATAATGGGAACCTTGGGGCGGGTTGTAAACCGGTTGCGATTGACCTTGAGGATAATAACTTCCTTGGGGTTGAGCGGGTTGCTGATAGGTGGGGCCCTGCTGAGCCTGATAAGTAGGGCACACCAGTTGATTTGGTTGCGGCATCGAACAAATCGGCTGTTGAGCAGGGTTGACAAGATGTGCAGGCTGGCCTGGTTGGATAGGTTGACCTGGCTGAACGGGCTGCCCTGGTTGAACAGGTTGACCCAGGTGAACAGGTTGCATAGGTTGTACAGGTTGACCTGGCTGATGAGGGACACCAGGTTGTACCAGATGGACCGGTTGGCCTAGTGGCAGAATGGGGCCAGGTTGTGCCTGATAACCAGTTTGACCTGCAACAGGACCATAAGATGATCCTGGTTGTGCAACATTCATACCAATAGGATACTGAGTTTGCAGAGGTTGCACCATAGGTTGAGAAGGTTGGACTTGCCCCCCAGGACCATACAACGACCCCGATTGACCTGTGGGTCCTTGAGATTGCCCTGGTTGGAGCATAGGGTGAGGCTGGATAGATTGACCTGAAGGGTTGTAGGACTGTCCTTGCAGACCATATAACAACCCCTGCTGGCCCGAAGGTTGGCCTTGTAAGGGCTTCCCTTGCGGGTCGTAAAGATAACCAGGCTGGCCTGAAGGTTGGCCCTGGAAGGGTTGCCCTTGCGAGTTGTAAGGTTGCCCAGCTTGGTTAGACGAAAAACCTTGACCATGGAGATAAGCCTCTGGAGCGTGTAAACGTAAAGGGTTTCCCTACTCATCGTATTGATATGGAAAAAGGTAAACGGGGGTACCATCCTATGCATAATGCAAAAAATACAGACGGTTGCGATCTTGGGAGCATTGACTGACCTCAGGGTTCGATTTTTGTAGGGAAAATCGATACTCCTCAAGAGAAATGCACTTTGGAATAGAAGATGCTATATAGACGTCTTCGAGAAGCGACGCGGTCCTTACGGACTGAGTGGTAACAGCCAGTGTAGATGCGACCACACAGACAGTGGGCCTGACAGGTACTGAGATGACCTGAGGGGATGACATGATAGGTGTCCTGGGAGACATCTCCAATGAAGGAATAACCGGCCTCGTAGAAGGAGTTGATATCCCCATAGAGGCAACAACGGTCATAATCTGACTTAAAGATCTATATCCCGTTGGAAGTGAGGGATCGGGCGAAGACATGACAGATAACTCGGGGTTGTCTTGTGGGAAAAACTGGTAATCTTCACCAGACGTGGGGATTTCCTCACTAGGAGAATGGCTGGATGAACCCATATCTAAACCTGCCACTAGATCTTGTAGCAGACGGCGAGGACTAGGAGGAATAACATAAACTAGAAAAGGCGAACCCAATGTAAGAGGAGGGAAATATTCCCCTACTCGGAATCCGGACCAAGCCTCATATAAGGGCCAATTGAACTCAATTGGTCCTCCAAAGGGAAGCTCAGATAGAACTGGTCCCCCGTTGGGAAACTCGGAAACGATAGGCTGCCGAAGTTCAGCAGAGGACTGAGAGACCTCTGATGAATCGTCTGTATACAAACTACCAATAGAAAAAACTGAGGGTTCTGCCACTGTGACAATAATGACAAGAGGAAAAGATCAAACAAACACACGGGCTAAAAATCCAAGGCACACAATCAAACGGCCAACAAGAAAAATCTAAAAGGGCATGTGATCGCAGGTGATTTATTTTACCACATTGAAACTTAGAAACTTCACCGTTTCATGTTTTAAGTGTCGAGAAACGGATGAAAGGTGACTCTATCTCTTTCAGTTTTGAAGCAAGCGTGAAAGGACAAGCACTTGGTGATATTTTCAAATTTAAGGAGTCAGACAAGATCAAAATCACTGCTCAGGAATTCTAGGCAAAGGGTGTACCAAATAACCGTGAACTGCAATATATACCTTGGTTTCAAAATGAAAGAGAAATCAACCAAGGACTTCACGTACGTGCAGGAAAAATCCCCGAATGTTGTGTCCGGTGTATCACGGGTATAGGACGGCACACTCGGCTTCCTATGGATAAAGGATAGCAACCTAGTGGGGTCTCCCTTTATATACGTGACGGTACGGGGAGCACAAGTCCGTACTAGTGCTGTCTAAAGCCAAGAGGCGAACGACAGCTACTAGGTTTAACGACGACGGAACACGTCTCTAACCTAGACCTCTAAATGTTTCGTGAATGTTTCAATGTTGCCTTAGTGTAAATTGAATAAATTTTAATGTTAATCTTCAATTATGTTTCAATTTTCAGGCCCTAGCGAGTGTTATGTCTCAAAATCTCCTAAATGCACACTACATGCCACAGTATATCATTTCATTTGATGAAATCTAATTATGAGAGAGTTAAGAGGTTTTCATACAATAACAAAATTACCAGAAAACAATCACTAATGTCTCTAATGCAAGCTAATGAAAACTAAAAAGCTTTTCTTTCAGAGTTATAAATCACTAATAACACAGAAAAGATTCTATTTGCATTAACTAATCAAGAGAAAAAGAGATTTTTTTTTGTGTATTTTCAGTGTTTAAGAGCAAAGTGCACCTAAAAAAATGAAAAATAATGAAATGAAAAATTTGAGAAGTGACGGCAAAGGAGAAAAGACAAGAAAGTTCACTCAATGCCAAACACACAATCAGATCCCAAATTGACAAAGAAGTCCCTCAAATCGAAAAGAAATCCCAAAGACTCAAATGAACCATGTAATCTAGGCCCAAAATGAGACAAAGCAGAATTCGAATGAAGAAGAAGCCAATCGCTCAAATAACACAATGAAACAATGAACAACCACCAGTCGAATGCAAAGAAGCAATAACAAAGTTGACTAAACAAATAAAAACCAAAAACTCCCCTGGGAGGCTCGACGCACTATAGCACCTAGATGCCCTATGACTAGAATGTAAAATCGATAGAAGAGGGCAAACAACCAAAGGATGAAGGTCACACTCAGTCAAACAAGGTTCCAGAACACTCAAGCAGTCATAAAAATGAAACCAAAATCACAGATCAAGCTCAGAAAGCTCAAGACAGAGCAAATCCTAGCACCTTACAGAATTGGCGCCACTGTTAGGCTGCAACTAGCGCCAGAACAACATTGGCGTGGGTAATAAACTGGAAACATGCACCAATTGGCGCGACTGTCAGGCTAATAAGCGTGCCAGTCGAGTTTACTAAGAAAAAATAAAAAAGAGCAATCCAAGAAACAGACCAGTGATGGTGGGGCTAAACAAAATCCAAACACTCAGAAAAGAGCCAACCAAAAGCGCTGATCAAGCAAGCAAAGCCAAGAATAGACCGAAAAGACAGGACAATACTCCAAATCAACGTTTCCCTAGCGGAGTCGCCAATTTGTTGTAGAGGTAAATCCCCTCTGCGGACAGAGGCGATCCCTACAAGCCTAGATCGGGTCTAGCAACAATCGTATCACGCTAAGACGCAAGTTCCTAATTGCAATAGACCAAATTGCGAGAAAGGCCTACCTCAAGTCCAACGCTGTTGTCGTTTGCGGAGAAGATAGAACTCCCGTTTCCTTGCTTTGGCAGATCACAATTCTCCCGCTTGTCGTGATCGAACACCTGCACATACAAGAAACACGACGAACACACAAGCGTAAAACCCAATATATGCAATTATGTATTAGTCAGAGAAGATACAACTCATAATCACAAAGTATGAACAATACGAGTGGAACCATAACCAAAGTTGCTTATCATTAATCAAAACAAAGAAAGATTCAACCTGCGCTTTGACGATGAATCTTCCTTCGGCGGGTTGACAACGGAGTATGTATTGGTAAATCTCTTTAGGAATGGGACAAGCCTCTCTCTTCGGTTTTCTTGAAAATAATCTCCTTGCTACTGATTTGGCTCTATGAGGACTATCAAGGCTCTTTCAGCATTCTCTAGGCTATTGAGGGCTCTTGAAGGCTAGCTTGCAAAAGGAAAATGGCAAGCTTATATAGATGGTGGAAGGGGATTTGGGATCCCTATAATAATGGGATTGGTCCTATCCTCAAGGAAGCTTCCATGAGAGGTGGAAAACCACTTCCTCTACATGGAGATCCGGAGCCAAACCTCCCAGCTCAATTTAGAGACCAGTTCAGGAATTGGTTGGAGTCAATCTTCCACCATTTATTTTTAAAAAACACTCCTTAATAAGCCTGGTGTAGGTACAACACTGGGACAGTGCGCTAGCTGGCGCACCCTCTTTGGAGGGTTTCCCCCATTGGCCTGAGGGCTGAACTGGCTAGTCGCGCCAAGGCCAAAAAGGCTATTTTTAGGGTTTTTCACAAGGAATTGTCTTCAGGGGAATGATTGTCCTTGTCCAGGGGGATGCCATGAAAGTGGTTTCAGGTCATGTCACTGCTCACAGGTCACGGGATAATCACTCCAATGTGTGGGACGGGGGATTGCAGGGATGGTGACAAATTGCTGTGTAACAAGCATTTACACAATTTTTGTGAAGAAAATTTGCGTATACACGCGGAAACGAATGCTCCAAGTCGCGTATGCCTTCTGCGCTCTAAAATTATGATACCAAGGGGCATTACCATGGTATTAGCCCACAGTATTGAGCGTTGCATTGTCTATTTGATTCTGTCTAAGAATACCATTGGATGTTGAGTGGTTTTGACTCATGGTATTGGTAAAAGATAAATCTATTTAAGGAGAAGAAGATCATAGTGCAAGGTGTGCATGTGTAAGGGTTGTTGATGAATAAATTTCTCTAAGGAATATCTACATGGATGAAATCTGTTCTTAATTGATAGATCTGAATCTATGATGCACCCATGGATATAATGATGGTTCAAGATCTCTAGATCTGATGATGATGAATCTCTAGAATGACCTACTAAAGGAATGATGAAGAACTGGCACAAGTCTGCTGAAGAAAATGAATAAATCTGGGTAAGTTTTATAGATTTGGTCTGTTCTGCAAAATTTATTTTTATAGATCTATATGCTAGTTGGTTTGAACAAAAGCGCATATATACGTGGGTTCGCTTCATGAAAAGTGCATATGGCAGTTAGGGTTTTCTGAAGAATAAAATACACATAATTATACGCAGGTTCATGTGCAGGAAAGCACGTATATACGTGGCTTCAGTGAAGCAAAGTGGCGTATGATATTTGAATCAATGACTGTTCAGGGTTGAGTTTGTATCTGCATATCTATTGTGAAGTCTAGGTTATTTATGAAGTTCTGGTCACAATGTTTTCACTGTTCTAATTGAAGTGTTGGGAAAATTTTATGATTGTCGATAAAGGGTTGTGTTGAAGCTGTTTGATCCAGTATGAAAATTGATGAAATGTGGTCTGCAGTGGGTTTGAGGGTTGAAGCCTTCAGTATGGAAGTAGAAGCTTCCTGCCAGTAGAAGATGGTGTTATGTTCAGGGGGTTGAAGCTTCCTTCCAGGAGTGGCTGGTAAACGAGATCATGGGGTTGGAGCTCCCTTCCAGTGGCAGCTAGTAAATGAGTGAATTTTGGAGCCTTCTATAGGTAGAAGCCTGCGTACTGATATGAGTCTGCATCAGTACAATGTTGTAAACAATTTTCCATATAATAAATATTGAAGACAGAGATGATAGAAACGGTGGTTTTCTCCCGAATTGGGTTTCCACCTTAAATTCTGGTGTTCATGTGTGTTCCACTTGTGTGATGTACATATTTCCTGTTTATCTAACCTGATGCATAATTGGTAAATCTTTTTAAAGTCTATTTCTGAGATACTTTAAAAACTAGAAATGTATATCAGTATACGCAAGTTTATTTCAGCATATCCGCGTGTATACGTGAGTTCAATTCATAAAAGCCGCGTATGCAATTCTGAAAAAGAAAAGGTTAAAGTCAAGATATAAGCTCTAAATACTAATTCACCCCCCCTCTCAATATTTTTCTCAACAATTGGTATCAGAGCGGGTCCTTCTGAAGAAGCTTAACCGCTAGAAGGACGATCAACCAAGATGAGCAATCAAGATGGGACAACATCTATCAGGCCTCCACTTTTCAACGGAAACAATTTAATCTTCTGGAAAATACGAACAAGATCTTATCTTCAGTCTCTTGGAGAAGATGTATGGGTTATTGTTGAAGGAGGCTATCAATATCCAGCCTCAGTTCCAACAGATGCAACGGCAAGAAAGAACTATGAAACAAATGCAAAGGTGGTCAATGAACTATTGGGGAGTCTGACTGAATCAAAATTTGTCAAGGTCATGTAGTTGAATACATCAAAGGAAATATGGGACAAAATAATTCTAAGCTATGAAGGTCATACAAAGGTAAAAAGTGCTAAACTCCAAACTCTCATAATTCAATATGAAAATATAAGGATGCATAATGAGGAGAGAATTGCCAATTTCTTTTTACAACTAGATGATATTGTAAATCGTATGAGAAACTTGGGTGAAACCATAACTGACACTACTCTGGTTGAAAAAGTTTTAAGATATCTAACTTCAAAATTTGAGTCAAAAGTGTCCGCTATTAAAGAGAAACAGGATCTTCAAAGTCTTACCATTTTCCAACTTCATGGGATTCTAACTGCTTGTGAAATGAGAAAAGGAGGATCTTCTGAAGTCAAAGAAGCCATCTTTAGAGCCTCTACAAAAGGAAAGGAAGTACAAGAAACAAAAGGATTAGGGCATATTTCAGAAGAATATGAGGTAAATTTTGTAAAGAAGCTTCAACTTGGCACTGGAAGGTTCAGAGGTAAGCTTCCTTTCAAATGTTTTTCTTGTGGAAGAGTTGGTCATTATGCTGCTAAGTGTCCTCATAAAGAAACACATGAAAAAGGAAAATAAGTAGCAATAAGAAATAAGAATCGATTTAGCACTAGAAATAGTTATTACACTCATGAAGATAGTGATGGGTTATCAGATAGTGAGGAAGAATCTGATCAAGATCTTAGACTTCTCATGGCATTTGAAAAAGAGTCTAGAGAAGAAAAGGATACTTTTATGGATGCTCTAGAAGACAATGATTTTCTTGAAGAAATCAATCAGCTCAAAATATTTTTTGGAAAAAACAAAATATCCCCAGAAACTCTAAAAAATTAGCTTGAAGAAAAGGAGAAACACAATGAGAAATTATAATGTGAAGTAGTAAGCCTAAGAAAATAAATTGAGAAAGTAAAGACTTTAAATCTTAGATTTGCTAAAGGATTTGAAACCTTAGATGAAATTATCAAGGTACAAAGTTCTCCTCTTATAAAGACAGGTATTGGATATGTCAGAGAATCTTCTCAGTCTTCAGCACCAAACTATCTAAAAGCAGCTACAACCAGTCTACAACATTCTACCACTCAGCAAGAAAACAAATAAAATTTAAAGGTAAAGCATGACCACCTCAATATAAATAACACTAACAGAAATACTTTTCGAAGAAATACCAACCAACAGGTAAACACAAATAGAAGGTTCAATGATCGCAGAAATTTCTTCTTCAATGGACAATGTTTCTCATGTCATAATTTTGGTCATAAAGCTATTCAATGTGTTGCATACAAAACCATCATGACTAGAGAAGCAAGAAAGAAAATAATTGATACTGGAATAAAGAAGAATACATATAACAACTTTTCTCCTCTTCAAAATGAAATTGAATGTGATTATTGCAATAACTTTGGTCATGAAGAATCTGAATGTAGGAGCAAACTTCAGCCAAAAGAGCATATACGATCAACTTCCAAAGTATGGAGAAAGAAGGAATTACAAGTTGAGAACTGTGGCATATCTTTTTTTGCAGAAGGAGAAGAAAATCAATGGTACATTGATAGTGGATGCTCAAAACACATGACCGGTGACAGAAATAAACTTCTTGCATACAATGCTCTAGAAAGAGAAAAGAATGTTACTTTTGGAAATGATACTCCTGCTTTCATTAAGGGAAAAGGTTCTGTTTTTCTAAAAGAAAAGGTGAAAGCTAACAATGTTATGTATGTGGATGGATTAAATCATAACCTGTTAAGTGTAAGTCAAATGTGCGATCAAGGAACTGAATTTGTCTTTAGCTCAAAAGAATATGTGGTACGTGATATGGATACAGGAAAAACTATCATAAAAGGAAATAGAACACCAAGCAATTTGTATGTATTGAAAATTTGTAAAGAACAATGTTACTTGGGTAAATCTTTAGAAAATTGGCTATGGCATAGAAGATTGGGGCGTTTGATTTTCTCCCAAATCAACAAATCTAGCAGACTCAAAGCTGTTCGTGACCTTCCCAACATTACTCTTCCTAAGAGTACTATATGCAAATCTTGCCAATTCGGTAAGCAAACCAGAGTGCAATTTAATGCCAAAGAAGGATAAAAAAGCAAGCCTCTTGAACTCATTCATACTGATATATGTGGACCCATGAGAAAAAGGTCACCTCGTGGAGAACAATACTATATTCTGTTTATTGATGATTTATCTAGAATGTGTTGGATTGGGTTGCTAAAGCACAAAGATGAAGCATTCGAAAAATTTCAGATCTTCAAAACATTGGTTGAAAATGAATTAGATCTAAAAATCAAGTGTCTTAGATCGGATCGTGGAGGTGAATATATATCAGATGAATTCTTTGATTTTTGGAACAACATGGCATAAAAAGATAGTTTTCTGTAGCTGGTACCCCACAACAAAATGGAGTAGCAAAAATAATGAATAGAACATTTCAACATATGGCTCAGGCTATGCTTGATGATTCAGGAACACCTGACACATTTTGGGGAGAAGCAACACATACTGCGGTAAATATTCTTAACAAAGCACATGTTCGTGTAAATAGTGATAAAAATCCATATGAGATCTGGTATGGTAATCTTCCCACTATAAAGCATTTTAAAGTTTTGGAAGCAAATGTTTTATCAAGAACAATGATGAAAAGCTTGGAAAGTTAGAACCTAGAGCTAATGCAGGAATATTTCTTGGCTACTCTTCTAGAAGTCAAACATATAAATGTTACAATAAAAGACTTCGGAAGATTGCTGAATGCATTGACATTGTAATTGATGAATCTCCCTCAGCTCCAAAAGGGGAATTTCAAACAACAAATGAAGATGATGATGAAGTATATCTTCCTGCATCTAATAGAGATAATATAGAAGGTGAACCCAATGAAGTAGCAGAAGAAGATCTATCTGAAAAGGCTCCATCCAGATATGTTCAAAAGAATCATCGAGAATCTCAGATTTTGGGAGAAAAAGGATCAGGCATTCAAACAAGAAGAACTCTTGTAGGGTCTACTAGCTATCTAGCATTTTTATCCACTATTGAACCATAGAATTTCAATCAAGCTAGCAAAGATGAATGTTGGATTCAAGCCATGAATGAAGAATTTGATCAAACTAAAAAGATTCATACTTGGGAACTAGTTCCAAGACCACATGACAAAATTTTTATTGGAACAAAATGGATATTCAAAAACAAGTTAAATGAAATTGGAGATGTTATTAGAAACAAAGCTAGACTTGTTTGTAAAGGGTATGCTCAACAAGAAGGTATAGACTTTGAAGAAACATTTTCTCCTGTAGCTAGACTTGAAGCCATCAAAATGTTTCTTTCTTTTTCAAGCTTTCAACAAATCAAAGTTTATCAAATGGATGTTAAATCTTCTTTCCTCAATGGTGATCTTGAAGAAGAAGTTTATATAGAACAACCAGAAGGATTCATTTTGGGAAACGATGAAAAACTTGTTTGTAAAATTAAAAAGGCTTTATATGGTCTCAAACAAGCTCCAAGGGCATGGTATTATCGTCTTGAAAAATATCTTCATCAACAAGGATTTTCAAAGGGTTCTGCTGATAGCAACTTATACAAAAAAACTGAAAATGATAAACTATTGATTGTGGTTGTATATTTTGATGATATCATTTTTGGAAGTAATGAAGAGTCCAAGAGTCAGAAATTTGCTTCTGTTATGCAACAAGAATTTGAAATGTCTTTACTTGGGGAACTAACATTTTTCCTTGGCTTACAAGTGAAACAAGCAACCGATGGAATATTTTTATCTCAAGCAAAATACCTTAAGCAAATTTTGAAGAAGTATGGGATGGAAGACTGCAAACCTATAAGTACACCAATGATAACTGGGTGTAACCTCAGTTCTCATGATTATTCTCCCAAAGTGAATCAACCAGAATACAGATCCATGATTGGAAGTCTGCTTTATCTAATTGGGACAAGACCAGACATTATGCATGTAGTTGGGATTGTTGGATGATTCCAAGCTAATCCAAAAGAGTCTGACCTTCAGGACATCAAAATAATATTCAAGTATCTACAAGAAACTCAAGATTTTGGACTATGGTATCGAAAGAATGCTGATCTCACTCTTCATGCTTACACAGATGCAGATTGGGCTGGAAATGTTGATGATCAAAAGAGCACTAGTGGGGGTGCATTCTATATGGGGCCCCGATTAATATCTTGGTTCCGCAAAAAACAGATCTCTATTGCCTTATCTACAGCAGAAGTAGAATATATGGTTGCCGCATCATGTTGCAAACAAATTCTTTGGATGATGAAAACTTTACAAGACATTCAAATCAAATGTTCACCTCCCATATCCATTATGTGTGATAATACAAGTGCCATCAGGATCTCAAAGAATCATGTTATGAATTCCAAAACCAAGCACATTCCTATCAAGTATCACTTCTTGTGTGAACAAGTGCTTGAACAAAAGGTGAAATTGGAGTATGTTCCCTCCAAAGAACAAGTTGCTGATATATTTACTAAAACTCTTCCCAGGGAAGCATTCGAATATCTGAGACAAAAGCTAGGAATTGTCTCTACTTCTCAAAAGATCAGATCTGCTTAAATTCAGAAGATTAACTTGGATACATGGATTTTATAAAGGACATTCATGTATATACATGAGTTTTTATATAGAAAACTGCATATGGGTATTTGCTGGCATAATTTTCTATGTCAGCATTTTTAGAACAGTTGCGGTGTTGTTGGGTATCTCTGGTGATGTTCCAGTTCTTACATTCTCTAATATTTTTGATGAAGATTCCTTGATGATTTGCTGTTGAAACTGTTCAGAGTGCAAAAACTAAGGGGGAGCACTTTTCCTGTGGAAAAAGATGCATTGTTGGCATTCCAAGTGTTTGCTGTGGTCTGATCTTATGATTGAGATTCATTGGTTTTGTTTATAAAAGTCATTTGATGAAAAGTTCATGTTGAGATATATGATGTAATGATTTGAGTCAAATTTGTAAACCCACTTGGTTGGGTAGTTCAGACCAATATGTAATTCCACTCGGTTGGATCATTGATGTAAGTATGAGTCCTTGGTGATAATAATGGTCATACTTGGTTGAGTTATAGAGTCATCTGTCTAAAGATTCAACATGAACTCAGGGGGAGCATGGTAAATTCAGTGCACTTCAGATCTACAGAGCTCATCTTTCTACAAGGGAAGAGAAACCTTGTTTTGGTTTTGATCCACCGTTTGCCCTTGATGTCAAAGGGAGAGAATATCTTGGTGTTTGAATAATGGTTATGATTATTTTATTTATCTGTTATGGTGATCAAACACCATCATGGTTGCCATCAAGTCAAAAGGGGGAGATTGTTGGCAATATGATGTAATGTGTTGTCCTTGATGGCAACCTACTTGATGAAGTTGTCCTTGATGGAAAAATACTTGATTATTTTCCTATGATAAACAATCTATGTGTTAAAGATGTAAGAATGATGTAGCTACAGATTAGTTCAGATGTGACAGAGAAAATATTTCCAGTAAATGCCAGAGAAATGATAAATATAATATGTCACAATGTATATGCTAATTTTATGAAGGAAACCTGCGTATGGATGCAATTTATACACTACTTTTGTGAAGGCAACCCACGTATACATTCAGGGTTACATATACACAGTTTTTGTGAAAAAAAGTTGCGTATGCACGTGGAAACGAACGCTCCAAGTCGCATATGGCTTTTGTGCTCTAAAATTATGATACCAAGGGGCATTACCATGGTATTAGCCCATAGTATTGAGCATTGAATTGTATATTTGATTCCATCTAAGAATTCCATTGGATTTTGAGTGGTTTTGACTCATGGTATTGGTAAAAGCTAAATCTATTTAAGGAGAAGAAGATCATAGTGCAAGGTGTGCATGTATAAGGGTTGTTGATGAATAAATTTCTCTAAGGAATATCTGCATGGATGAACTCTGTTCTTAATTGATAGATCTAAATCTATGATGCACCCATGGATATAATGATGGTTCAAGATCTGTAGATCTGATGATGATGAATCTCTAGAATGACCTACTAAAGGAATGATGAAGAACTGGCCCAAGTCTGCTGAAGAAAATGAATAAATGTGGGTAAGTTTTATATATTTGGTCTGTTCTACAAAATTTATTTTATAGATCTATATGCTAGTTGGTTTCAACAAAAGCGCGTATATACACGAGTTTGCTTCATGAAAAGCACGTATGGTAGTTAGGATTTTCTGAAGAATAAAATACACAGAAGTATACGCCGGTTGATGTGCAGGAAAGTGCGTATATACGAGGCTTCAGTGAAGAAAAGTGCCATATGCTATTTGAATTAATGACTGTTCAGGGTTGAGTTTGTATCTGCACATCTATTCTAAAGTCTGGGTTATTTTTGAAGTTCTGGTCACAGTGTTTTCACTATTCTAATTGAAGTGTTGGGAAAAGTTTATGATTGTTGATAAAGGGTTGTGTTGAAGCTGTTTGATACAGTATGAAAATTGATGAAACGTGGTCTGCAGTGGGTCTGAGGGTTGAAGCCTTCAGTATGGAAGTAGAAGCTTCCTGCCTGTAGAAGCTGGTGTTATGTTTAGGGGGTTGAAGCTCCCTTCCAGGAGTGGCTGGTAAACGAGATCAGGGGGTTGGAGCTCCCTTCCAGTAGCAGCTGGTAAACGAGTGAAGGTTGCAGCCTTCTGCAGGTAGAAGCCTGCATACTGATATGAGTCTGCATCAGTACAATGTTGTAAACAATTTTCCATATAATAAATATTGAAGACAGAGACGACAACAACAGTGGTTTTCTCTCGAATTGGGTTTCCACCTTAAATTTTGGTATTCATGTGTGTTCCACTTGTGTGATGTTTTATACTGCTGTTATTGCACATATTTCCTATTTATCTAACCTGATGCATAACTGGTAAATCTATTTTAAAGTCTGTTTCTAAGATACTTTATATACTAGAAATTTATATCAGTATACGCAAGTTTATTTCAGCATATCCACATGTATATGCGAGTTTATTTCATAAAATCCTCGTATGAAATTTTGCAAAAGAAAAAGTTAAAGTCAAGATATAAGCTCTAAATACTGATTCACCCCCCCTCTCAGTATTTTTCCAAACATAAGTCTCTTTTTATTAGATGCCAATAGGTTTGGTAAAACCCACTGGTGAATCCATCAGGTCTAAGGGCCTTATCTAGAGAAAAGGAAAAGATTGCTTTTTTAATTTCTTGAGGATCCGGAAGAGGATCAAATATTTTGTTGGCATCAGAGGTCACCAGAGAAGGCATCGAGTCCAAGAAGAAGGCTTCACTAATGGGGGCCGAGGGTTGGTCATCATGGTACAGGGTAGAGAAGTGGTCAACTGCAATAGCCTTAATCTCAGGAAAAGAGTCAAGATATTGGGCTCCATGTTGAATTTGGGTGATGCCATTTTTGATCTCTCGAAATTTTTCTTTCTTGTGGAAATATTTCGTGTTCCTATCTCCAGATCTGAGCCACCTATTGCGTGACTTAAGCCACCACATATCTTCCTTTTATCTCAGGTTCGCATGGTATATTTGGAACAATTTTATTTCTTCTTGGAATTCCATGTTGTTAACTTCATTATTTTCTATTTGAGCTTGCTTTTTTGCAAGATTGTCTTATGATGTTTTGAAATTTAGGAACATATTTTCATTGTATGTTTTTAACCATTCTTTGATGTCTTCTTTTAACATTTTGACTTTCCTTTCCCAAATGGTTATAGGACTTCCATTTAGCCACTGAGTCCAGGAAGTAGCGATCATTTCAGAAAAGTCAACTGTTTATATCCATAGAGGAGAAAATTTGAAAGGTATTGGCCCATAGTTCACTGGGGGAGAAACAAGGAGCATGATCGGTCAGTGGTCTGATCCACACCAAGGCTGGGTCTCTGAAGAGATTGAGAAGGGCGAATATAGCAGAATATTTAAAGTTAAAAATCTGTCTAACCTTGCTGCTATGTGTTCTGGTCCCACCCTGCCATGTAGTTATAGTTTCCCTCGAGTGCATACTCTATCCTTGAAACTGATGTATCTCTATAATTTCAAATCGCCGAGATTTTGTTTTAGGTACTTTAGTAGCCCTCTGAATCTTCTTTCCAATGCCACAAGTCTGACATGATTTGGATTCTTCAATACAAAATTATGCCCAATCTACCACAATTACCTAATTATGGACTAGTTCAATAGAGCGAACTTGTATGGCATGCCACGTGTCACTATTTCCTCCTTTGGATCTGAAATTGATAAAAAGGAAACTATAGTCTGTGTTCTTTCAACCAATTTTTATAGAATTCCAATCTGATGATCAGAGAGAGAGTTATGACAAATTTCCCAAGCTCACCTCTTTGCGATGAAATTCAGGAGCCTACAAAAACCCTAACTTCCATAGATCATATCGCTGAAAATATTGCGAACCAAGATCTTAAATTTTTACACATAGTGCCTCATGATTTCTTTGAAAATGGGTTTTTTTTAGTTTTGAATCTTCGTATAAAAAAAGTTATAGCGAAAATTCCATGATGACCTGTTTGAAGCAGAAAAACCCTAGAATCCAAAGCTCTAATACCAAATGTTATGAAACCAACTCCCAAAATAGAAGAAAAGAGAGATCAATGCCTTATAAGTCAGCCAATTCGAGGGGGAAACCTCCTTTACATTACATAAATTATCAATTCTTGGGTGATACAAATGGAAAAGCCTCCTTTATATATATAAGAGTCCATGGGGTCACAATCCTAGCCAACCTAACAATACTGATGTAAGGGCACAACAATAACAATAGTGGGCATTTATGGGGTACAATAATAAAAATATGGGGACTATAGGGGTACAAAAATAACAATAAGGGGGCTACAATAACAACAATAAGGGAATACACTAGTAATATAGGGCCCTAACACTCTATAGATTGGATGTAGAAGATTGTGCTGCCTTGAGCATGAAATCAAAGAAGGTGGAGAGCAGAGACATCAGTGAATTATGGCACATGATATTGTGCCATCTACACCAAAACACTTTTATGATCATGCAACAGATTTCTATAGGACTTCCAAAGGGTGCACTTGAATAGAGAGATACATGAAAAGGGTGTTTATTGGGGAAGTATACCAAAGCCACATTTCACGATAAGGAAATATGAGCCAAGGTGATCCTTGATAAAGTTCACTAAGACTTGTGTGGACCATTATCGACAAATTCCACAACAAAACACATGTATTATGTGATTTTTCTGGATGATTTTTCAAGAAAGTTTTGGATTTTCTTCATGCAAAATAAAGATTAGACGTTCTCCAAGTTTTGTGAGCTCAAGGCACATGGAGAGAAAGATACAGGGAATAAGGTGAAGGCTTTGAGTAGCGAAAGTGGTGGAGACTACATCTCTAACAAATTCAAGAAATTCTGTTCATTAGAAGGAATTCGATGAGAATTAATAGCACCTCATAACCCACAACAAAATGGGGTTGCAGAAAGAAATAACATAACTATTGTGGGAGAAACACAAGCTAAGTTGCATGATTAGGGCCTATCGTTGCATATGTGGGCAGAAGCATGAAATACAACAATATTTGTGCAGAACAAAAGTCCTCATCAGATACTTGGGATGAGTAAACTAGAGGATATTTTTCAGGTAAGATACCAGATGTGTCATATTTTAATTTTTTTGTTTCATATGTTTATTTCCATGTGACCAAAGATGCGAGGAAGAAGCTAGATCCTACAATAAAGATGGGGATCATATTTGTGGGGTACATTGATACCCCTCAAAACTATCGAGCGTAATTTCCAAGACACAAGATGAAAGTGGTCAGGAGAGATGTGAAATTCGATGAAAATAAAGCCATGCGATTGTCCCTTGAGAGGGAGCTTGAGTTGCATGCAGTTGAAGAGCTCTTGGCTCCAAAAGAAGAACCTCAAGATGTGGAGCACACACAATTAGAGGAACAAAGAGTGGCAGAAACCACACAAGTAGAGCCATCCACCAAGGATGGAAGGAAGTGCACCAGAGAGGTTGACAGGTTGTTGCTAGATGCGAGAGAGAATGTCGGAGCACCCACATCACAGTGAAAGTAGAGAAGGTCCCTAGAGTGATACACTAGATACATGGATCTTATGAGCGAAGGTATTGAGATATAACCATCCTCTTTCGAGGAAGAAATGCAACATCTAGTGTGGGTTGATGCTATGGTTGAAGAGTATGAATCCATTATCAGAAACAGCACATGGGAATTTGTCCCAAGACCAGTGGGGAAGTCAGTTGTAGGATCCATATGGGTATAAAAGGTGAAGCAGGCAGAGGATGGGAGAGTAGAGAAGCATAAGGCCAAATTTTTGGCTAGAGGATTCTCTCAGGTGGAGGCGATTGAATATGATGAGAGTTTTTCACCAGTCGCAAGGTATTCATCTATCATATACATTCTTTCACTATCATCATATATGGGATGGAAAATACATCAGATGGATTAAAATACAACCTTTCTCAATGGGGTTATTAAGGAAGAGGTGCACATTGATAAACAGAAGGTTTTGAGACCTTAGACAAGGAGTCCCATGTGTGCAGACTCAAGAGAGAAATGTATGGGTTGAAGCAAGCACCCTGTGCTTGGTACACCATGATCGAAAACTATTTCACTAGTTTTGGCTTCACCAAGGGTGTAGCGGATGAAAACCTTTATCTTATTGTGGTATATGGTAAGATTTTGATTATTTTACTTTATGTCGATGATATGATACTGACAAGTGATGAACAACTCATCAAGTCTTGCAAGGAGGATCTTGCACGAGAATTTGACATGAAGGAAATGGGGCTCTTGCACTATTTCTTGGGGTTGGAAATATGGCAAAGAGATGGGGATATATTTGTATCTCAGGGAAAGTATGCCAACGAGATCCTCAAGAAATTACACATTGAGGGCAACAAACCCATGGATATTCCTATAGCAGGAAACTTGAGGAAATAAGATGCTACTTCAGGCGAAGTAGTGGATGCTACTGTTTACAGACAGCTTGTGGGTTCACTCATGTATTTGGTGAACACTGTTGGTTGCAGTATAGGGTCTATAAATGTACCAAAATTTAATTTTTCAATCCAGATAGTTCGTGAACTTCGAGACACAACACTAGAAATGCCAGAGAAAGCCCCCAACAACCTGCAAATGAAACTCTAGTCTATCTTGCACATTAATCTCGACAATAAATGAAATCCCGCACTAAAAGGGAACTTGAGAAAACACCAATCCAAACAATTAAATCATGCGAGAAATAAAAGGTAATCCTCTACTATCAATGAGGAAGGAAATTCTTAAGTACGAGAAATAAAAAAGGAAATTATAACTGGAAACCAAGCATTGTCGACACAATATCAAAAGACTGTAAATGCTAGAATAAACTCAAAAGCAATTCAAAACCATTCTGCCTGTACTAATTCTGCTTGCGTTAATTTTGTGTGAAATTAACCTGAAAGCATCAACAATATAACAAGTAAATTTTTTGTGTAAATAACTTATAAATAAATTTACTTAATATGAATCTCTTGCCTTCCTTGGCCCCATAGATTAATCTTGTAAAACTGTCTAGAAGATTAAGGGTAATTACAACGAAAAATAAACATTATCGATTTCAAGCATGGAGTAATTACCTTTTATAATGTCGGCTCTTAAGACCATAAGTACTCAAGTCGATCTTAGGTTCTGGAATATAAATTATGTAGGTTTTAACCCTGAACAAAAATTATCTACACACGAATCTTATAACAGAAAATAAACAATTGCGAGAGCATAAAACATAAAACAGATAAACACAGAGATTTTCCCCTGGATCCCAAATTGGGATGCCCAACTTGATTTTTCATTATATTCCTTTTAGTGTTACAACACATATATATACATGTAGAAGCATACATAAACCCCAATCCATTAACCTTGGATTAGAACATAACCGTAGTTCCCTTGACCGGATCTACAAAATACTGGGGGCCGAAAACCATCGTACTCCAAAATCAGGTGCAAAATCATGCACAAAACATGGGTGGATCCGCCTATGAGTGGGTCCACACACCAAATTTTTTTTTGCCACAGTGGGGGCTGCCTCCCCCATTGTGACCCCCCTTCTGTGCCCAGCGCAATGTACAACACGTGGGGCTAGTCGTGCAAAGAATATAACACATACCCAACATTCTCCCACTTGTTGTTTTCTTTCCACAGGGGGCCGCAAGAGAGCTTAGTCATTGAGCCAATTCTTCAACATCCATTGTTTCTCTACACCAAGAGAAATTCTGAGTGCTCACAGACTTCGTCAATGCATCTGCAAGATTCTTCAAAGTGTCCACCTTTACCAGCAACACCTTTTTAGCCTCAACCATATCTCTAACAAAGTGATATTGAACATCAATGCGCTTTGTCTTTTAATGGTAAGCAGGGTTCTTAGCCAAGAAAATTTCTCTTTGGCTATCCCTATAGCTTACTGTACCAACCCCATACTTGAACACAATCTTTGCAACCAAACTGCTTCCTTGCTTGTGTTGGCGGGTGATCAGGTCTCACGGGCAAGACCCAGGTTCGGGAGTTGTGGCCAACAAAGGAATCCGCTGTAGTATAGGATTATGCCGGCATTATCACCCTACTCCGGAGAGTAGAGAGTCTCACCCGAGGCGTGCCGCGACTACATGCAGAAGGGGAATAAACCAATGGCAAGGGAAGGATCCGCAACTCATTCTTATCAGCATTTAGATCACATAAATAGAATCATACACGCAACATCATCCATAAACCATACAGGTAGTAAGCAATTAAAATTTTGAAACATCACAATCAATACACATGCATGTGAATCACCCCAATAGACAACAACCTTCAATTGTATTAAGCTCTTGGCCAAATTCACAGTTTACATAGCTTTGCACTGGCTTACAAGTATGATGCATATGCTTCACGGAACAGAGATGTACATCAATAGACCCTAAGAACTACAAAGACCTCATCCAGAATCTGGGCTCCTGTTGCAGCCTGCGCTTTCTCTCCGTCAGTCGCTCTCTCCTTTCTTCTGCTGCGCAATCATCATCCTCTCTTCCATCCGGGTGACTGCTATTTATTCTCCCGCTGTCGCAACTGTTAGTTCTCTGTATGTCCTTCTATAGCTGCTTCTAGCTTTTCTCTGCTTATCTGTGTGTTCCACTTGCGTTCTTCTGGTGTATCTTCTTCTTATCTGTACCTGTGCGTCTAGTCTCTTCCGCTATGTGCCTGTTCCTTCGAAACTTTGGTAGCTTCGCTGTTTGGTGTGGTTGCGACTTGGTTGCGGCTGCCATGTGTCCATTTTCCGCAACCCCAAAATCTGGCCATTCAAAACAAGGTTTTCCAAAAACAAGGGCCCCAACAGCTTGCATGAGTGGCTGCTATGTATTCTGCCTCTGTAGTTGAAAGAGCCACTACAGACTGTCTTTTACTCATCCAACTGACTGCACCTCCAAATAGGCTAAACACATACCCACTTGTAGATCTTCTTTGGTCCAGATCTGCTCTCGATCTGTAACAAAACCAAGAATGTCCAACATTCTTTTAAATCTGGTCTTCCCTGGTAGCACAAGCCATAATCACTAGTGCCGCATAAATATCTGAAAACCCACTTCACTACTGTCCAATGCTCCTTTCCTGGGTTTGACATAAACCTGCTCAATACTCCCACTGCATGTGCAATGTATGGTCTAGTACAGACCATTGCATACATCAGGCTACCCACTACACTTGCATATGGAACATGGGACATATACTCCTCTTCTTCTTGTGTCTTGGGACAATGTTCAGCAGACAGCTTTACACCTACAGGAATAGGAACATTCACCGGTTTACTATCCTGCATATTGAACCTCTGCAATATAGTCTCGACATACTTCCTCTGGTTTAACCAGAGCTTCCTCTTTTCCCGATCTCTCTTAATTTCCATGCCCAAAATATAGTTTGCGGCACCCAGATCCTTCATGTCGAATTTGGAGAACAGTTGGGTCTTCAAATCTTGGATAATTTCTTTGTCATTTCCAATCAACAACATATCATCCACATACAAGACCAGATAAATGACACGATCACCAATTAATTTAAAATAAACAAAGTGATCCTCCTTGCTTCTGGTGAAGCCAAGTCCCCGTATATAGGTATCAAATTTCTGATACCACATCCTTGGTGACTGTTTTAACCCATACAGAGACTTCTTCAACCTGCATACCAGTTCTTTCTTACCCTTCACCAAAAAGCCTTCAGGTTGCTTCATGTAGATCTCTTCTTCTAGATCCCCGTGAAGAAATGCTGTCTTCACATCCATCTGTTCTATCTCAAAATCAAATGCAGCAGCAACAGATAAAAGTAATCTAATAGAAGTAACTTTGGCAACAGGAGAAAAAATATCACCAAAATCAATTCCCAGCACCTGGGAATAACCTTTTTCTACCAACCGAGCTTTGTATTTCTCCACCTTGCCTTCTACATTCATCTTCTTCTTAAACACCCATTTTCTCCCAATGGGCTTCCTTCTAGCCGGCAACTCCACAAAATCCCATGCCTCATTTTTGTGCAAGGATGTCATTTCATAAACCATGGCCTCCTTCCATAATTTTCCATCCTCTGAATCTACTACCTCCGTAACAGTTCTGGGATCATCATCAATTATAGTTAAGGAAAAACTTGAACAGAAAGTAGATGGACTATACCTTTCTGGTTGCCTTCTTTCCCGAACTGATCTTCTCAAAGCTGGAGTTTGTGGCTCTTCTTCTTTTGAGTTTTCTTCTGTTGTAGAGTCTGATTCATCCTCCTTTATCTCAAACTCTATCTTCTCAGGTTCCTTTGGTATGATTTCATGTTTAACAACATCTTTCACCTCTCTAAACTCCACATCTCGGCTGTAAACAACCTTCCTTTTTTCCAGGTTCCAAAGCTTGTAACCTTTTAAACCATCCTTATACCCAATAAAGATGCACCTTTCAGATTTATTATCCAACTTGGTCCTTTTCTCCTTTGGAACATGTAAATATGCATCACATCCACATACCCTTAGATGTGAAAGAGAGGGTTTCTTACCAGTCCAAACCTCATGTGGAGTCTTATCCTCCAACACTGATTAAGGTGATCTTTTAACCAGATAGCATGCAGTCTCCACTGCCTCTACCCAGAATTATTGTCCTAACCTAGTACCACTAAGCATGCTTCTTGCCTTTTCCATCAGTGTTCTGTTCATTATTTCTGCAACTCCATTTTGCTGAGGTGTGTATGGAGTAGTCTTCTGTCGCGCTATACCACACTTCTTACAGAACTCTTTAAATTCCTTCTTGCAGAACTCCCCACCATTATCTGTCCTCAGCGCCTTTATCTTCTTCTCTGTCTGGTTTTCCACCAGAGCCTTAAATTATTTAAATCTGTCAAAAGCTTCAAATTTATTCCTCAAGAAATATATCCATGTATTCCTTGAGAAGTCATCTATGAATGAAACATAGTACACAGACTTTCCCAGTGAAGGAACTGACACAGGTCCAAACACATCACTGTGCACAAGTTCTAATATCTTGTTCACCCTCTTAGCACTAGAAGGAAAACTCACCTGAATTTGATTCCCATATACACAATGTTCATAGAAATCGAAATCCAGAGAGAAATTAGACATACCTTCTACCATACCATTTCTATGTAGTATCCGAAGGCCCTTCTCTCCAATATGTTGAAGCCTTTGATGCCATAACATGGTATTTTCTCCAGAGATAGCTAGGCTTTCCGCTCCACTTTCAGGAACCACATAACTGTTACACCCATCAATAATAGTGCTAACTTGTAGCTTGTACAGAGTTCCAGTCAGAACTCCCTGCATTAATACCAGAGCTCCCCGAACCATCTTGCAGGCATATTTCTCGAACACTGTTTTTACACCCGCGTCATCCATCTTGCTTACAGAAATTAGATTTCTGGCCAATGAAGGAATATGCAGAACACCAGGAAGTTTTCTAATCATTCCACCTTGCAGCTTCAGATTGACCTTTCCACGTCCGACGATTCTGGCCTTCCTATCATCCCCTAAGAAGACATCACCACCATCATATTTCTCATACTCGCAGAACCACTCCCGATGGGAAGTGAAGTGAAAGGATGCACTTGAGTCAATCAACCATGACTCATGATCTACATGTGTACTTGAAGAAGAAGCCAAATACACATCCCCACCTTCATCCGAGGTGGTTTTTTCCTCTGTAGAAGGAGCATCATCAGATCCCTTTCCTTTCTCAGGAGCTTTAGATCTGCAGTCCTTTTTGTAGTGCCCTTCCTTTTCACATTTCTAGCATACCTTTACAAAATTTCCAGGAGATTTATATCTCCCTCTAGATTTGGATCTCCTAATCGAAACCTTTTTCTTGTTTATGTTTTGGGACCTTCCTCGTACAAATAAGGCATCTCCATTCTGGCCCTCCATATTTCTCCGTCTCATTTCCTCCGACAACAAGGCTGAGACAATGTCATCAAAATTCAAGGTAGTTGTATTGCTACCTATTGCAATAACCAGACTGTCCCACAAATCTGGTAGAGAACACAACAAACTGATGCACTTATCTTTATATGATATTTTAATATCAACAGATGACAGTTGACTTACCACAGTATTGAAGGCGTTTAGATGCTCTGTCACCGAGTCTCAATCCTTCATCCTCAGGTTATACAGATTTTTCCGTAGGAAAAACTTATTTACCAGAGACTTAGATTGGTACAAAGTCCCAAGTTTTTCCCACAAATTATTTGCCATAGCTTCCCCAGATACATTCAATAATACTGAATCTGAGACACACAACCGTATTGTTCTCTTAGCCTTCCGATCCAGTTTCTTCCAGTCTTCATCTGACATTGCCATTGGTTTAGTACCCGGATCTACCGCGATCCACTGATCTTTATCCACCAGCAGATCCTCCATATTGAGCTTCCATAACTCAAAACTCTGACCATTAAATTTCTCGATCTCTATCTTTCCGCCGCTCGCCATCTTCTTTCACCGCAAGAATCGATTCCGTAGATCTCCCACTGAACAGGGTCTACCTCAGGCCCAAGCAAAAAACCCTCAGCAACAAAGGTTTCCCCTTGAAGCCGAAACAACTCCGATACCAAATGTAGGTTTTAACCCTGAACAGAAATTATCTACACACGAATCTTATAACATAAAATAAACAATAGCGAGAGCATAAAACATAAAACAGATAAACACAGAGATTTTCCCCTGGATCCCAAATCAGGACTACCAGCTTGATTTTTCATTATATTCCTTTTAGTGTTACAACATATATATATACATGCCGAAGCATACATAAACCCCAATCCATTAACCCTGGATTAGAACATAACCATAGTTCCCTTGACCGGATCTACAAAATACCAGGGGCCGAAAACCATCGTACCCCAAAACCATGTGCAAAATCATGCACAAAACATGGGTGGGTCCGCACACCAAACAAATTTTCGCCGGGGCGCTGCCCCGGACCCCAACAATGGGGGCTGCCTCCCCCCTTGTGACCCCCCTGCTGCGCCCGGCGCAACGTACAACGTGTGGGGCTAGTCGTGGAAATAATATAACACATACCCAACAAATTAGATGGGTTTGGATCAATGAATGTTACAACTCTGAAGGGACACAATCTTATTCAATATGAATAAATGTTTTAAGTGCAAGCAAAACTTCAATGCAGCAAAGCGAATTAATTTTAGAGCTGAAAGGAAAACATTGCAGCAAATTAAATAATGCCAATTTAAAGAAGGAAAGAGACCGAAATGAATTGAATGAATTCACACAGTAATTAATAAGTTGAATGCTATTTAATATTAAGAGATGGAGAGTGGTGTCGAGCTAGTCTAGCAGCCAACCCAGCAAGCTCACACCCTCTATGAGCGACCTGGTTTACACATAAATCAAAATCATTAGACGCAAGAAATAAAGAAATAGAACATGGATGAAAATTTCTTCAATTAATTCCTGAAATCAATTGCCACATTATGCAGACAACACTCAACTCTAGCAAGACGAGAGGAGTGATCCGCTAGTTATAAAATGCGTGAGGCTACACTGGGGCAACTCCTTTTCCCTTCTGCGTATTCCCTTCGTACGCACTGTCACTGACTCCCTTGATCAATTTCCTAATTCCCTATATGTATGTCTAATTAATTAATTAATTGAATACTTGCTCTAGTCGATTTATATAGACATCGAATTACATACTGGGATTTTAATAGCTAATCAAAATATAGGAGGGGAGATTAACAATTTTTTCAGAAATACAATTAGTTTGCAACCAAATGTTGAAATAGGGAACGATTCTGGTGAATCATTCCTCTTTTCCTAGAACAGCTGTTGCTGGAAATTCCGTTTTTACTAATCGATTTTCTCCTTGCGTAAGCTGCTCACAGGTTGGCATGTGATGCTATGTGTCGATTCTCTAGAGAATGGGAAATGTTGTTGCTGCATTTCTCCATTGCAGGACCATTGTAGTCATGATATTTCTATTATTTCACTTCATTGAAACCTTGGTATTCTTATGGTGACCACCTCATAAGCTACGTAAGTCCCAGTGAACCCACGTACTATTCCACACTCTGGAGTCCAGAGTGTTTCCCTTCGAAGAAGAGAGTATATTGACTGTCTGGGAAATGCTACTCAAAGGAAATGGGTTAAATTCCCATGGATTTCACCATTTTTTTTGACATCGAGTTTGAATAGATTAGGAGAGATACATGTGTTTGTCATATCAATGCTTTCTCAGCAGCTTTATATACAACACGTTTGTCTTGAGAGGCCTTAAGAAAAAGTTGCAAAACCAAATGAGGTCAAGCATATGATCTTGGTATGCGTTGGTAAGGTAAGATGAAGCCAAGGATATTCTAAAAAGTATTAACTGTAAAGTTGAATAGAGTTGGCAGAGCTCTATTTACAATATAAACATCTGCATCGATTGTCAACTGCTCAAACCACACTTCGATTTTGGGTAGTTCTAAACCCATTCTGTTAATTCTATCCCAGAGTTTGAGCAAGAAGTGTTTATTGTTCTCTTCGGTAACGCACAGGATCTTCTCAATGAGATGTTGCCTATCATTGAGGTCTAGCCTTGAGACATCAACTTTTGTATGTGCATCAGTTCTACCTGCTCTAGTGCAGGAATCCGTTGCATGGTGCAAGCATGTAATGCAGGTTCAAATCCTGTATAAAAGCATTATCAAATTAATTTTTAAACCTGCAACATACAAACCTCAATTAATAATGTTTCAATCATGTTAAAACAAGGAAATTAACAAATATTCACAACAGTAATCATTTAACCAAACAACAATATGAGATATTGTGAGTAAAGATAAGAAAAAATGGAGGCCCAACATCCCCCCATGCTGACCATCTTGCATGTCCTCATGCAAGGACATATTGTACTATTACTCCCTTGCAAAAGAAAAAATTAAAAAAATTTGTAGCCATTCAAAATGATGTTCTTGCAATTCTGCGTGGTCACATTTCCTACACTCGATAAAGCTTGCTTTAAAAACAGAGTGTCTGTTGGACTCTTTATTTGTTTAGACTGATTTCAAGAAAATATAACATGAAGGCTGCCATGAAAATACTAAATTGCAAGGATGGTGTTATTACTTGAATAAAATAGCCAAATTTTTAAAATATCCAAAAGAATATCCCAGAGGCATCTGTGATCAGAAGTTTCACTTTAATATCCTTGTTGTAAATATGAGTGACATGATTTAAAAACCAAGGTGTTAAAAGTAGACATAGTAATACCTTCCCATAGTAACCATTTTACCATTATCCATGTATAGTTGAAGCTTCTCTTGTCTGGAAACAATGAATTACCTACACTAAGGGTCCCACGTCCATAAAAATCATTCCAAAAATATAGAACTCTAAGGCATAACAACAAAAGGATTTTAAAGCCATTCTCAAAGAGATTGATAGTGAGTTCAGGGAAAGAAAAAAGCAACCAAGTAAATAATAGTGTAAAATTAACTTTAATACCACAGGCATGGCCTTGCTGCCAGTAGGCGTCTATAGCCTCGACATGGATACCTTTTAACCTCATGAAATGCTTGTGTCCCACCTATTAGATATAGATTTAGAGTCATTTAAGATCATTTGATTTTTGTATTTTTATAGGTTAATTGAAGTCTGTTGTCCTGGCTTGGTAACCAGCTATCGAAAGTTCCATTCATGAGAACTGACACGAGTGAACAAGTCGACTCGTGATTAGACCTCTTGTCTTCTAGTTTTTTCAACTGAAAACCATTACCCTGGCTTGGTGACCAGTAACAGTAATGTCATTCTCCTTAGGACCCGTGATCACAGTAGGTTGGCTCACAATGAGACCTCCTATCCCTCAATTAATTTATTTATGTTTTTTTTTAATAGAAAAACTCTGATTATAATTAACCTCAGATGGGTTACTTAGTAGGTGGGGAAGCAAATATACTCCTTAAGAGTGCAGGCTGGCGTGAAAAGTTTTTAATTACTATTCTTTACTGGTTGGTCATGCTACCCTAAGAACTTATTTAAAGACATATCAGATAATGACCAAAAATATTCCTTGAGTTGATCATGCCAGGGTTCTTTATGAAAGCTTATTAGAGTTTTTTAGGCGTGGTCCACCATAGGAGGTTTTTCATTGATCCCTTCGAAGAGGACTTAAAAAAATATTTTCTAGATGATAGTTTATTAGGATAGGAGAAAAGTATTACATGTAACTTATAACAATATCCTTTACTGACATGTTAATCCATAATCAAAGTCACTTTAAAATATGAGGTATTAAGTGTAAAGTTCTTATGAAAAGTCTTACCACGAGAGTGCATGATAATAGAAATTTCAAAAGCTGTGATTTTAAGGAATCACAAGTTCAAGAGTGTTTTTATACATCTTTATTCATTATTCTCGTATTACCCTACCCTATTTTTAAAGAAAGAAATATCACCTTTAAGTGTAGGCGTACTTCTAATGAAGCCATGTGCGTAAAAAAATCTTGATTATACTCACACTTAGTTTTAAAGAATAAACTTCAAGACATACCAAAGCATGAGAAACCAGTTGCTTCAACTGATATGGTACCAAGAGTTTCCAAATGATGAGGAAATAAGGTGGCCTGATGACTTCTCGAAACCAGGATTCAATGGAATCCACATATTTATGATTCTCCAACTGATGCAAGTCTTCCATAGTTTGATAGTCACTTTCATGGAGGCATAAAGGATCTGGTGAAAGACAAAAGATAAATCCCTCAAGTTTGGGCTCAAATATTTGATTTTCAGATTGACAAGAATGGTTGAGAGGGATTCTAGGGTTTTGAGTTTCAACAACATTTTCTGAACAAGTTCCAATGAAATATTTCTCCTCTGGTGGTCTTTGAATTATATCTTCCAGGGGTGAATGTTCTACGGTAATGGGGGAAGTTTCCAAATTCATTCCCTTTCCAAACATGGAAGATATAGAATTTTCTTCAATAGGGGAATTAACAGGAAGAATAGGTGTTTGAAACTGTTGTGCAAACTGATGGTTTAGATTAGGGTTTAGGATGTGGTTTGGGCTAGGGTTTTGGTTAATTCTTGGACTAAGGTTTGGATTTGGATTGGGATTATACTTTGGACTAGGGTTAGGTATAGGTTTGAAATTAGAACTAGGTTTAGGTCTAGGGTATGGACTAGGGTTAGGGTATGGATTAGGGTTTGGACTAGGACTGGGTATGGATTAGGATAGGGGGAAGGGTATGAATTAAGGCTAGGGTAAGGTTGCACATGCGACTTTGACCATGGAGGAGGATAACTTAATGGTGCATTGGAAATAAATTGTGGTTTTTGTTGGTGCTCATATGATTGAATTTACATGGGATATTTCCCTAGAGAGAAGGATCCAAACCATTCTTGAGGCCATGGAGATATCTGGATCAAAGAAGAATTCCAAGGAGGGTGCCATTGTGGCTAGGAAGTAGGATTTTCAATTGGAGGAGGATTAAAAGTTTGCCATGAAACTACAGGATTATAAACATGTTGAGGGACTTGCTCAGGGAAATAAGCATTATTCCAAGTATCAAATGATAATGGGTTTTGAGTTATACATGGTAGTCGATTTGATTCCTAACTTGATTTCCTGAGTGCCTGCAGTAATCTTGGTAGTGATGGGAAACATTGTGTTGGATGATCATCTTCACAAATTTTGCAAACTTTCAGGCTACTAAGTGGACACTTTCCAAGGAAGTGTTTCTTTCTACAGTTGTCGCAAAAGATAAGCGGTGGGTTTTCATCCTGCTTCCACTCTTCATGCAAATCATCCAATTTTGAAATCAAAGATTTAATAATATCATTTTTATGTTCAAGAAAAATGTTAATTTTTTCACTTGTTAATTCCTCATTGGATGAGTTATATGTCTCTGTAGCAGCATAAAAACTCCTCATTGAATGATTCCTCAAAATACCATTTTCCCGTTTTTAACAAGCCCACTGGTACATTTGTTAGCACATGAATAATGTATATATATGTGTGTAGGGAGGGGGATTCTTACAAAATTAAATAAATTAAGAAACCTTAAAGCAACAATGCAGGAAATAAATAAATTCAAGAACATAGAAATTGCAAGAAAAACCAGGTGAAGGGAAAAAAACCAAATGCAACAGGTCACCAAGGTCAATCCCCTAAGTGCCTCCCCAAAAACGACGCCAAAATGTTGGTTGTAGTATAGGGTCTATAAATGTACCAAAATTTAATTTTCAATCCAGATAGTTCGTGAACTTCGAGACGGAGCACCTGAAATGCCAGAGAGAGCCCCTGGCAACCTGCAAAACAAATTCTAGTCTATCTTGTGCATTAATCTTGACAATAAATAAAATCCTGCACTAAAAGAGAATTCGAGAAACACCAATCCAAACAATTAGAATCATGTGGGAAATAAAAGGCAATCCTGTACTATTTAACAATGCGAAAGGAAGTCCTAAGTACGAGCAAACAGAAGGGAAATAAAAACTAGAAACCAAGCAGTGTTGACACAATATCAAAAGAATGTAAATGCTGGAATAAATTCAAAAGAAATTCGAAACCATTAAGCCAGCACTAATTCTGCCTACTCTAATTCCGTGTAAAATTAATGTGAAACATCAACAACATAACAAGTAAATTTACTGTGTAAATAAGCTTATAAAAGAAATTGATTTAATATGAATATCTTGTCTTCCTTGTCCCCAAAGATTAATCTTGTAAAACTGCCCAGAAGCTTAAAGGGAAACTACAATGTAAAATAAATATTATCGTTTTCAACATAGCATAGTTTCCCTTTTTTATAAATGTCGTCCATAAATAATCAAGTCGATCTCAAGTTATGGAATATAAATTAAATGGGTTTGGATCGATTCAAAGGATTCAAGTTGCACCTTACAGCTCTAGAGGGACACAATCTTATTCAATATAAATAAATATTTCGAAGTGCAGGAACAATTTCTTAGTGCAACAAATTAAATTAATTTTAGAGTGGGCAGGAAAACATTGCAGCAAATTAAATAACATCAATTTGAAGATGGAAATAGAATGCAAATAATTAATCCTTGCAATAGAAATTCACACACATAGTAAATAACACAATTTAACCTAAGAGATGTAGAGCGGTGTAGAGCTGGTTTGGCAGCCAAACCAGCCATCTCACACGCTCTATTCGTGACCTGGTTCACACAATAGTTAAAACCATGAGATTCAATAAATAAACAAACAAAGCATGCTAGAAATTACTTGAATTAATTCTTGAAAAACAATCTTTACATTATGCAGACAAACACTTAGCTCCATCAAGACAAGAGGAGTGATCCACGGGTTATAAAATGTGTGAGGCTACATTGGGACTGACTCCTCCCTCCTGCATATTCCTTCTGTGGGCCCTATGCGTGCCTCCCAATTCATATTGATTGATTTCCTAATTCAGTCCTAATTAATTTTGTTTTCTCCAGGAAATTTCTTATATAGACATCGAATTACAATTTTGGGGCTTTCACAACTAATCAGAATACAGGAGGTATATTATCAATCTCAACAATTCACTGGAAATAAAATTAGTTTTACAACAAAATGTCAAAATAGGGAATTTTCCTGGAGTGATATTGTTGCTGGAAAGTGCGATTTGACACTTCGTGACCTGGACTGTGGTTGTGCGACCTTCTCCCGTGTCTATCATCTACCTAGACAATCCTTGTCATTTCCCTTACCGAAATCATGACCACCTTGGAGATGATCACCATATCCTTGACTACCATGAGCGCGCTCATCATAACCACAACCATCATAAAGAGTTAATCATACCCTGGCCACCACGAGGACAATGATTATAACCAAGATGACTTTCTGCAAGAAACCATGGACTACGAGTTCGACTCCGTATTTAATTCTGAAACAGTTTGAAGCTGGAGCGTGTCTGCTAGCCTTTCCAAGATGGCAATGTCATCATTTATGATATCCATAGAAAGCTCAATGTCTTGAGTATTGGCCTTTCTCTTCTTTAACTTTGAGATTAGAGTTGAGCTTCCTAGCAAGAGCCAACAAAATTTTTGTCTTTTGAGAGCTTCAAGGTCCAAGAGGCATAGTCATTCTAGAAGGTTTTATTCCGCCACTGATATCGTGGAGTATGTTCAGAACTCTTTTCTTTGCAAGGCCAATGGAGCCAAGAATACTCTTGAAAGTATTGACTGTAAAGTTGAATAGAGTTGGCAGAGTTCTATTTTTAATATAAACATCTGCATCAATTGTCAACTGCTCAAACCCCACTTTGATTTTGGGGGGTTCTAAACCCATTCTATTAATTCTATCCCAGAGTTTGAGCAAGAATTTTTTATTTTTCTCTTCAGTAACACACGATATCTTCTCAATGAGAAGTTCCCTATCATTGAGCTCTAGCCTTGAGACATCAAATTTTATATGTGCATCAGTTCTACCAACTCTAGTGCAGGAATCCGTTGCATGGTGCAGGAAGGTAAATGCAGGTTCAAAGCCTATATAAAATCATGATCAAATTAATTTTTAAACCTGCAACATACAAACCTCAATCAATAATGTTTTAATCATGTTAAAACAAGGAAAGTAACAAATATTCACAACAATAATCATTTAACCAAACAACAATATGAGAGATTTTAAGTAAATATAAGAGAAAATGGAGGCCCAACACATACATGTGTCACTTTCTCACTTGATCTCTTGCATGAAAAATGAAACACATATAAGAGTAGCAGGTATTCAGATTTTATCTTGTTACTGGGAACCCTTGCATGAATAATAATATTAATGGTTGTTTTACCATGTTTGAGAAGGGAATATATAGCTAAGAACTAATATTACCAACTATATGTACTAGCCACAGAGGAAATTGCAAATTTGGCTTGTGTAGCCTTGTCTAGCCATGGAGGATATCCTCAACATGTATACCTCATGTGTCATTTGGATATCGTGTCATGATTGACGAGCTGGGTCAAACCATCCATACCAAAGGACTTCCAATACCAGAGTTAGTAAATGTTACTCCTACATTGAGGATTTACTAGTGGAGTATTATTGTAGTTCTATACGTTTTGTAGTGGGATGATAATTTCCCACTATATTTTGGGATTAGATTAATGCTACACATTCAAAATATTACTAGAATACATTTTTGGGACCTAATCCCATATAACCCCTATTTTCCTCTCATGTGAGTGCCACCCACCCACAATTTTCTTTTGATAGACCATCGGCTCCATTATATGAACTTTGGGATTCATGGACTTATTGACTGAGGTAATGGATTAGGTTCCTATCCCGAGCTTATGGATAGTTACTATTATAAGTATATGTAAGAGTGATGAAATTATCTCGATTGTAGGTTGCTCCGAATTCAAATTGGGCCCCACTATTTCCGTTTTCATTTTCATTCACATCCCATGTCATTGTCGTACATCAAAAGAAATTTTCTTTGTAGATCAATTGACATGCATACATGGAACATCCAACACCCACTATCTTGTGAGTGATTATCAACATAAATCATCCATGAGCGATGTCCATCACATAGTCATGCATGAATCATCTCGCCTAGATCATCTCTCAATATGGATCATTTTAAATATGAAATTCTCGCCTATTTGAAATTTCAAAGTCGTACATAATTCCTTCTTCCCTATAAATTGTTTTTCCACTTTTCTATTACTCTGTAACAACCAGATGAAAATAGGCACGCAACTAACCATCTCAAAATATGCACGAAATTAACGAATGTCTTTTCTAATCATAGAGACTTGAACAAAGATCGTCACCACTATGCATGTTAATGTTATTGAATTCCAATTTGTCACTGTCGATTTTGTTTGTGGCATTATAAACATTAAATCGCTTATTTCTCATTTTGGTTTTTGGTTTATAAGTCGTTATGTATTTTTGGTGGTATTATAAGGACTTTATGTTTTTATTTTTTAGTTTATGAGCAGTTCTTATTTGGTGGTATTACAAAGAGTTTGTTCCTACTGATTTGGTTTTGGTAGTATTATAATCAGTTTGTTCCTGTTGGTTTTTTTTGGTATTCTAAAATGTAAATAGTTTATTTATGTTTTTTAACATTTTTTTCTACAACTAGTGGCTACGGTGGTTATTCTCGAGCTACTTCTAGCCTTTTTAAAGAGGGGGCATTACAAAGAGTTTTGGTGGTATTACAAAGAGTGTGTTCCTGCTAGTTTTTTTAGGGTAGTATTTGTTGAGCCCTGAAATTGTCTTCTCTTTTGCCAAACTTCACTTCATTTCATCATTCATTTATCATTTCATAAACCTAAAAATCAATGAGAATGATCAAGATTGCTTAAAGGTTGCATACAATGATTAACTTATTGTACTTTTGTGATTTTTGCTGTCTTAATGATTTTTGAATAGTTTAGCTACAAAATACAGTCATTTTGTAGCCAGTCAAGCGTTCTGTAGCTGTTTTGGTGTTAAAGTATGTTACAGGTGTCATCTGGAGAAAAGGCACACATGGGTGGATTCCAAATCTTCCCTACATCATTCCTTCCCACCCACGAGGATTGAATCGATAGCTGGAGGTATCTAAGCATGTGGTCAAAGAAAAGGTCAAAGAAGTTGTTTTCTACATGAATTAGGACTCCTGATTTGCTTCACAGCAAATCACGAGTCCTAAAAAAGTTTTAATTTGATTTTAACTTCAAATCTATACCTGTACCTATTTTTTTTCAATGTTAGTTATGAATTTGCATATAAATTAAGCTCTGTAATACCGAGAAGAACAATTGATACATATTTTATCATTACGGTGATACTCTGTTTTCAAGTCTTATGTTAATAAAAAGGAGTTTTAGCCTTGATGTTGTTCTGAATACAATCTTGAGGAGTTAAAGGATTAATACCAAATTGATAGAAGAGGGCCCCTGCTATTCGAGGAGGTTTTACATTTTTTCTAGATAAGTCATTTTCAATTCTGTTTTGTCATATTTCCTTATTTAGACTGCTTTCTAAAATCATAGCTTTTAGCATTATGTTCCATGTCATTTTCTTAGATAAAGGAACCTCATGATATTGCAGTTAGTCTCTTTCTCAAACTCTTCCAATACATCTCTATTAAATGAATGGGATTCAATTGTAATATTCTGAGTTATTAGCATTTCATTTTCTGTTATTTAGTTAAAAAGAAGATCCTCATTATACTACAGTTAGTCTCTTTCAAAAGCTTTTCCAATAAACCTCTAATTCATGAATGAGACTTAGTTGTAATATTGTGAGTTATTGATTGTTTTGTTTCATAGAATATCCTTATCACATTATGATTAATCTCTTTCAAAAGCTCTTCCAATAAACCTCTATCAAATGAATGAGATTTCACTGTAATGTTCTAAGTTACTGTTTGTTTTAGCATTTCCTTTTATGTTTTAGGAGATCATCATTGCATTAGAATTAATATTTTTCACAAGCTCTTCCAAAAAATCTCTAACTAAATGAATCAGATTACATTGTAGTGTTTTGAGTTACTTTTCATTTCATGAATGTTCATTTAGAAGCTGTAATATCCATGGATTAGGACTCTCTGTTTTCATCACTTTCTAGTTAGAACTTGCAAATAAAATATTTTTTAATTCATTTATTAACATCTCCTTTTCTCCCTCTTGACATAGATTTAACTTCATATTTTTAGCATAGAGTAGCATACTAAGAATCAAACATAAAAACCCCAAAACATCAATAAAACACTAAAAACAACGAAGTAAGAAAAAGGGGTACTTAGGCACATATAGTGCATTACACTTCATCAGTTTACTAGCCCTGGTTGATAATTTATGCTATCGATTTAGGACACTAAATTGACTAAACATTTTGGCGCCGTTGCCAGGGAAGTGTAACTATGTAGCCTTATTTCCTATTTCCCAAAAAAAATGATATGTGTAGAGAAAGGGACTCTAGGGGTAGATTTATAAGAGGCAACAACTTAATTCCCACAACTCCACTCACTCCACCAAGACCAAGAAGTAGCACACCTCCAACTCAAACCCATATTCCATACTATACTGGTCATAGGCTTCCAGAAGTTTCAAGGTCAGATATCCAATCAGGAAGATCTCCCACTTCATCCACTGAAGCAATTCTAGAGGAAGAAGATCCAAGGACTCCTATAGAAGGGATAACCTTTTTCACTTCCACAGGAGAATATATTCCAGCAGAAGAATTACATATCCCTAGTGAAGAGGAAGAAGAGGACTATTTCTTCAATATACCCTTGATAAAAGAACCAGTATAACAAATAGCTCTCCAAACTAAACCCTATATCAGTTCGGAAGAATCTATCATGGCAGGAAGAGGTATAGAAGGAGGAGAAGGGGAAGGAGAAGTCTTTAATGGAGAAAACACACTCTTTGGAGGAGGTAGAGGTAGAGGAGGAGAAAGAGGAAGAGGTAGAGGTACAGAAGGAGGTGAAGGTAGAGGAATTGAAGAAGGAGGTAGAGGTAGAAGGGAAAATGAAAGCTCTTTTGGATTCCCTATAATAGATGAAGAGACCAATGCAACTATGAAAAATATCTCCCCCTCTGTTCTTCCAAACTTTCATGGACTGAAAAGTGAAGACCCTGAGACATTCTTATTTGAATTTGAAGTTCTATGTAGAACCTATGATTATCTACAAGATGCTCAAAAACTTAAATTGTTCCCTTCAACATTGAAAGGAGCATCATTAAAATGGTTTATGAGTTTAATCACTAGGTCTATTAGGACATGGGATGATATGAAAAGATAATTTCTAGAAATATATTTGGATTACTGTATACTAGTCAACCATAAGGAAGAAGTGTTCAAAATGATGCAAAAAGAGGATGAAAATCTAGAAGATTTACTTGAGATATTTAATTATAACATTAAAAGGGAAAAAATGCAAAATTTAGATCAAGACACCTTGAAAGCTCTTTTGTTGAAAACAATTGGATGAATGGATAGATATCCTAAACATGATGGGGAAAGGAGATATATCTCAAATTTCATTACCTGATATAACAGAACTATGTATTAATCTCTCAAGAGGAAAATATAAAATTCTAAAAGGACCAAGAGACCCTGCTCTTGCAAGGGCAAGAAAATCTGCAACTGGAACAGTAAGTAGGGTAGAAATAGGGAATATGCTTGATGAATTAAAAACTGACATTCTAGGGAGTCTTAGTGAGCAAATAGACACCCTTAAGTTACAAAACAAGCAGAAAGTCGAAACTGATGCCTTAGAAATATTTTTTCCCAAATGTAGGAAGAAGCATGCCTTAAGAGAGTGTCCTTTGGATGCAAAAGTAATAGAGACTTGTGCAATTTGTTCAGAAAAACATGAGACCAAGAATTGTCCCTCAATCCCTGGCCTTAAAGCTGTCTTTCAAGAAGAAACAACCACAAATTCCACAGAATCTCTTAATTTTGTCTCTATAAGACCCTGGCAGGGACCTCAAACACAAGGGTTTAGTAATCAACTGTATAATCAACCCCCACCTAATTCGAACTCTTGGCAGCAAACTTGGCCCCAATTTCAAAATCAATCTCAACCTTGGGCTCAAGGAGCACAAAATCCTTATGGAAGGTTCTCCCAGTATTATCAATATCCACCATCTTATCCATCATATCCATCATATCCAAACTTTCCTCCTCAACAAAATCCTTAGCAGAATCCACAACATCAAAATCAAAATCAAAATCAAAATCAAAATCCACCACTTCCATTACCATTTCCTCAAAAAGCAAATCAGTTACCTGCCCAGCCAATACCAAACCCCAACAATAAAAACCCTCAGAATACATATATGATATAAGGTCAATAATTGCCAATCTATTTGATTACTCCTTTAGACCTTAATGATGTTCAACTTATGTCTGGAAGAATACTTGAAAGAAAGAAACCTTCTGTAGTTATACAAGAACAAAACAATTCTGAGAAAGATTCTCTACGGGTAAATAAAAGTTTTGAAGAAAACACATCACTTCAAGACCAAAACATTGAAAAAGAAAAACATAAAGAACCAATAATTTCAACTCCTATGTTAGAGCAGCCATCAACATCTACTACTACACCTCCTTTTCCTGAAAGGTTACAAATTGATAGAGGTATAGAGAAACAAATTATGATGCCTAACTATGATTTCCTAGATGAGTTAAGAAATGTTTGTATTAAGATTCCATTATTACAGGCCATCAAGGAAATCCCAATTTTAGCAAAGACAATAAAAGAGTTGAGTATGAAAAACCACGAAGAAGAATAAAAGAGATAAAGAAAATACAACTGGTAGGAAAAATAGCAGACATAATGATGGGAAAGATTGCCATTCCAAAATATCTAGATCCCGGAAATCTAGTTGTGAAGATACATATCAATGGAATTTAAATTCCAAACACACTTATTGATCTAGGAGCAGCAATCAATATCATGAGTAGGCAAATCATGGAAAAACTAAAACTTCCTAATCTTATTTTTACACCCACACTACTACAATTAGCAGATAGATCTGTAATCAAACCAGATGGGGTATTAGAAGACATTCCAGTGTCCTTATATTCTTGGGAGTATCCAGTGGATTGCATGATCCTAACTCCTAAAAATGATCTAGGAGGACATCCTATTATATTAGGAAGACCTTGGTTAGCTACAGCTGATGCTTTCATTAGCTGTAGATCTGGTGATATGTACATCTCTGATCGTAGTTCAACCAAGAAATTCACCTTGTATCCTCCAGCAAGAACAATCACAGAATTATATGATACTCAATGGATTGTTGATGAAGAAGATATACAACCTCTCTTCACTATTTCAGAAATTAGTGAAGATAGTCAGATTCTGAATTCCTTAGAAAATCATGAATCTTCTTCAGAATACAAACATGAAAAATTCCAAGAAGAATCCAATATTGAGTTTTTGTCATCAAGACAAATGTCTCATTACTCCATGGAAGAATTTGGCAGCTCTACAATTGAGATATTTCTAGGAAAAACCTTAAACATAAACAAAAACCTAGAAAAATTTCAACAAGAAAAGCTAGTCAAAATATTACAGAGACATTATTCTGCATATGCATAGGAGTACACTGATATGAAAGGGATCAACCCTAAGACTTTCACTCATCATATCTATATAGAGGAAAATTGTAAACCAATCAGACAGCCCCAGAGAAGGATGAATCCAAACCTTAGGGAGATTGTTAAAGAAGAGTTGCAGAAATGGTTAAGTGTCAACTTTGTTTATCCCATTTCAGATAGCCAATGGGTTTCTCCTTTGGTGATTGTACCCAAGAAAAATGGTAAATGGAGGGTATGCATTAACTACCGAGAATTAAACAAAGCTACTCTTAAAGATCATTTTTCTTTACCCTTCATAGATCAGGTGTTAGATACATTAACAGGCACAAAATACTTTTTATTTTTGGATGGTTTCAGTGGTTATAATAAAATTCAAGTTGCACTTGAGGATCAAGATAAAACCACATTTACCTGTCCTTGGGATACCTATGCCTACTGAGTATTGCCTTTTGGATTGTGCAATGCACCTGCAACATTCCAAAGGGCAGTATTGAGAATCTTTTCAGATCTAATACATGACTGTGTAGAAGTATACATGGATGACTTCACAGTCTATGGAAACACATTTGAAGAAGCCTTAGCAAACTTGGAAAAAGTTCTAAAAAGATGTGAAGAAGCAAACCTTTCATTAAGTCATGAAATTTTTTTCATGATGTTCACTGAAAGGATTGTCTTAGGACATCATATTTCAGGAGATGAGATTAGAGTTGATGAGTCAAAAGTTGAAGTCATCTCTAGATTATTAGTTCCAAGTTGTCAGAAAGATGTTAGGAGTTTTCTAGGATTTACAGGATATTACAGAAGATTTATAGAAAACTTCACCAAGATAGCATCTCCACTTTTCAAACTACTCACCAAGGACTGTGAATTCAATTGGAATCCTAACTTCCAGTTAGCATTTGAAACCCTAAAAAAAAAAATCTCTGAAGCACCTATTTTAATGGGACCTAACTGGAAATTACCTTTTCACATCTCGTCAGATGCCTCAGATACAGCTTTAGGAGCTGTGCTGGGACAAAAAGACTTGATTCCTTATGCCATCTACTATACAAGTAAAAATTTGACTCTTTCAGAGTTGAATTATACTGTAACTGAAAAAGAGTTCTTAGGTATTGTTCATGCCATAAATAAATTCAGACACTATATAACAGGATATGAAACCTTTGTTCACATAGATCACTCTGCAATTAGGTATTTAATGAATAAATCAATTACTAATGGCAGAGTCACAAGATGGTTATTGCTTTTACAAGAATTTAACATCACCATTCTAGATAGGCCTGGAAAACAAATTACAGTGGCTGATTTCCTATCTAGAATCCAAAAAATTAAAGACAATACTCCAGTAGAAGATAAATTCCCTGATGAATATCTCTTTGCAATTACTACTCAAACTCCCTGGTTTGATGATATTTCCAATTATCTAGTTTCAGGAAAATTTCCTTCAATTATGAATGCAAGAGACAAAAGAAAAATCATTTATGACAGTGAAAAATATTCATGGATTGCTAATGAGTTATACAAAACAGGTACAGACTTTATTATCAGAATATGTGTTCGAGAAGACGAGATGCCTGAGATTCTCAAGGCATGTCATGATGAACCTTGTGGTGGACACTTTGTTGATAAGAGGACAACTTATAAGATCCTTCACCTAGGATATTATTGGCTATCCCTTTTTAAAGATGCTAAAAAGTATGTCAAAAGGTGTGACAGTTTCCAAAGGGTAGGGAAACCTTCCCCTTCAAGTGAGATGCCATTGCAACCTCAGGTACATATTGAACCTTTTGAGAAATGGGCTTTAGATTTTGTAGGACCTATTAATCCTCCATCAAAACAAAAGAAATATATATTAGTTTGCACTAATTATGTTACCAAATGGGTAGAGGCCAAGCCATTACTTTCTACTACTGAAGCATCTGTAGTTAATTTTCTTTTTGAGGATATTTTTACTTGTTTTGGTGTCCCAAGAGAAATTGTTACAGATCAAGGACCTCAATTCACATCAAAAATAGTGGAGAAAATGGTAGAAAAGTACAAAATCAGACATAGGAAATCCACTCCCTACCATCCACAAGCAAATGGCCAAGTAGAATCTACCAATAAGGTGATTGAAGGGATCCTGACAAAGACTATTCATTTACATAGAAGAGATTAGGCAGAAAGGCTTCCTGAAGCCTTATGGGCCTACAAAACTACATGGAGAAACACAACAGGACACACCCCTTATGAACTTGTTTATGGAAAACAAGTCATGTTTTCCATAGAGTTTCAGATCCAAACTTTCAAAATGGAAGTCCAGTTAGGACTTGATTTGACAGAAGCATAGAAGCACAGACTGGAGAAGATTAATGAATTGGAAGAGATCAAACAAGATGCAGTCCAAAGAACAAGCATAATCCAACAACAAAGGACTATATGGCATGACAAGTATATCAAATAAAATAATTTTAAAGAAGGTGACTGGGCACTCTTGTTTGATTCAAAGTTCAAGGATTTTCAAGGTAAATTTCAAACTCATTGGCTTGGGCCATATGAAATTATGAAAATATTTGAAAATGGAGCAATAAAAATCAGGACAATAGATGAAGGAAAGGTAGCATTTCTTGTAAATGGACATAGACTGAAATTGTATCATAAGCCACTTTCAAGAGAAGAATTTTTCAAGAAATTCCAAGATAACATTGATTTGAAGTTAGTGAAGAAGAACTCTTCTTCTTCATTAACTTAGTTGTATTTTTCTTCAATATATATATATATGAAAACCAATCATTGATTGGCATGTTTATACAGAAAGTGTAGGGTGAAAATCAGAACTCTTCTGACACTTTATACTTTCAAATTATTCTTGTTCTGCAACTAAATATCATAAAATCACAAATTGCAGATCCATTTTTACTCCATACTTCATTTCATTCATATTTCATTCCATCTCATGTTTCACTACATTCATATTCCATTCCATTTCACACTCATAATCCATCTCATTCCATTCCATACTCATGATCCATTTCATTCCATATCCATATTTCATAATTTTTAAGAGGTACATTCTGCAATTGTCTGTTCTGTAGCCAATCCTGTTCTGTAGCCAATTTGACCTTGCAAGCCTACTTCAATACACAAAGGATGATAGTCAAAGGATATTATGGAGCTTAGAAGATCAACATTTTACAAAATGAAGGACAAATACAACAAGCAGCAAAACCAAAAGGGCTGAGGTAAACTGCGTGAAATTATTTTGATAGCAAAACATGAAAGATATAATATGGTTAAATCATATGTTTCCTAAAGTTAATCTATCATTCAAATTGATCTTTGCCTATCATAAAAACACTTCAACCATATCCCTTACCTTCCGCTCCATAACGGTTTATCATTAATTGGATGATTAAACGGTCAAAAACTTAGATGTGACCTATTAGGTCACGTCCTTAGATCGTATCATTTATTGATGATTTTTGAAAATCATCATAAAATCTCTTCGCGGTATTTCATTGCATATCAAACTCTTAACTCGATCATTTTCATCATTTACCATTACCTTGTTCATTCATCCGTATCCACTCACTGCCATTACATTCTGTATCCAGTTTCATCTGCAGAAACAGAGAAGTCATTTTAAGGGAAAAACAACCTTCCACAGCTACTCTTTCTTCAGGCACAGGATCAGAGATAAAGAAGTAGACCTAAGCCAATGTACCCAGGAGAAATGGGGCTAATTGTGAGAACAGAGCCAATTGGGATCAGATATTTAGAAGGATACCCTTAGGTTAAGGGGTTATTACAGCAGGTTGGGTGGCTGAACTTTGTGAATAAGTTCAATGGATTCCACAAAGAAATTACAAAATCATTTGCTAGGTCATTCGATGGATTAGAGGTATAAATTGGGGATATTAAGTTCACCATCACAATGTCATTCATAGCTGAAGCCACAGAATTTCCAAGACAGGGAGAACGCTGGTTTAAAAACAAGGAGTTCCATAATGAAACTTGGAAACAAATGCTAAAGAAATCAGGTATGGACATTTCAGTGTTTAGAAAGGGTATTCCTAGTACAACTCCGAAAAATAAATGGAGGAATATGTTGTTAGTTTTACAAAAATTCATAACATGTGAGGGTAGATTCGGCACCTTGTATGTCTATCATATCAGACTGATGATGAATTTCTTATATGATGAAATAAATATACCTTTCTTCCTGCTTAATATTTTGAAAATGATGGCCTCTAATGTTCAGAAAAGACTCCAATTCCTAGAAACTACTTTGCACCATCATGGCCTAATTAAAATACTGATTGAGTTCCATTTGAAGAAAGTAGGAGATAGCCGGGAAGAATTCCTTCTAAGAAACCATTTTGAAGAACCAGAGGAAACACTATCTAGAAAAGAAACTGTAAGAAGAAGTAGGAGGGGAAAATTTGATAAATTTGTTGAAATCAAACCTGATACATCAACATAGGAAGATAGTGAAGAAGTAATCTCTGAAAAATTGACAAAGATCAAGAGACAAATTAGGGTTAAAAGAAAAGAGAAATTAACAAGTGAATGTGCTGAGGAGAAAAATGAAAATTCGACTAAGTTAAGGAGAAGCTCTAGGCTTAAAGGCATGGTGAAAAATACATGGATTAAGGAAACAAGAGTAATAAACATTGAAGAGGAAGAAACTCCAATCCAAACACCAGCTGATAGATCTCCTTTACACCAGTATGAAGAAGACCCTAACAGAGGACCAGATATAGATCCATCCCAACAACAGATTTATGACTATGTGGAATCACTAGAAAAAAGGGCCTCAGAAAATCAAGAAAGATCTCTCAGTCCACAAGAACCTCCAATAGAAATTTTGAGAAGAGACAATTATGAATTGGAGATACTGAATAAACATATCAAGAATGAAAATGAAATCTTAAGAGAGCAGGTCAAATTGAAGAATGGCATGAACAACACTCTCTCTCAGCAAATGAAAACACTGTATAAAGCAAACAGGAAGCTAAAGAAGAGAAATAAGAAACTGAACAGGGCACTCATTGATCTTAGGTTCAAATTATTTATGAGGAAACCCAGAATGGTATTGACTACCAAAAGAAGCAGAAAAAGGAGGCTGGATGTTCTTGCAGAAATTTCAGAGCACATGGAATAAAGTTTTGATGAAATTGCATGAGGACAAGCAAAATTTTTGCAATGGGGGTATGTTGAGCCCTGAAATTGTCTTCTCTTTTGCCAAAATTCACTTCATTTCATCATTCCTTTATCATTTCATAAACCTAAAAATCAATGAGAATGATTAAGATTGCTTAAAGGTTGCATACAATGATTAACTTATTGTACTTTTGTGATTTTTGCTGTCTTAATGATTTTTGAACAATTTAGCTACAAAATACAGTCATTCTGTAGCCAGTTAAGCGTTCCATAGTTTTTTTGGTGTTTAAGTATGTTACAAGTGTCATCTGGAGAAAAGTCACACATGGGTGGATTCCAAATCTTCCCTACATCATTCCTTCCCATCCACGAGGACTGAATCGATAGCTGGAGGTGTCTAAGCACGTGGTCAAAGCAAAGGTCAAAGAAGCTATTTTCTACAGGAATTAGGACTCCTGATTTGCTTCACAGCAAATCACGAGTCCCAAAAGAGTTTTAATTTGATTTTAACTTCAAATCTACACCTGTACCTATTTTTGTTCAATGTTAGTTATGAATTTTCATATAAATTAAGCTCTGTAATACCGAGAAAGACAGTTGATACATATTTTATCATTACGGTGATACTCTGTTTTCAAGTCTTGTGTTAATAAAAAGGAGTTTTAGCCTTGATGTTTTTATGAATACAATCTTGAGGAGTTAAAGGATTAATGCCGAATTGATGGTAGAGGGCCCCTGCTATTCGAGTAGGTTTTACATGTTTTCTAGAAAATTCATTTTCAATTATGTTTTGTCATATTTCCTTACTTAGACTGCTTTCTGAAATCATAGCTTTTAGCATTATGTTTCATGTCATTTGCTTAGATAAAGGATCCTCATGATATTTCAGTTAGTCTCTTTCTCAAGCTCTTCCAATACATCTCTATTAAATGAATGAGATTCAATTGTAATATTCTGAGTTATTAGCATTTCATTTTCTGTTACTTAGTTAAAAGGAAGATCCTCATTATACTACAGTTAGTCTCTTTCAAAAGCTCTTCCAATAAACCTCTAATTCATGAATGAGACTTAGTTGTAATATTGTGAGTTATTGATTGTTTTTCCTTATCACATTATGATTAATCTCTTTCAAAAGCTCTTCCAATAAACCTCTAACTCATGAATGAGATTTAGTTGTAATGTTATAAGTTGTTTCAGCATTTCATAGGAGATCCTTACTACATTATAGTAATATTTTTCTCAAGCTCTTCCAATAAACCTCTATCAAATGAATGATATTTCACTGTAATGTTCTAAGTTACTGTTTGTTTCAACATTTCCTTTTATGTTTTAGGAGATCCTCATTGCATTAGAATTAATCTTTTTCACAAGCTCTTCCAACAAATCTCTAACTAAATGAATCAGATTAAGTTGTAGTGTTTTGAGTTACTTTTCATTTCATGAATGTTCATTTAGAAGCTATAATATCCATGGATTAGGACTCTCTGTTTTCATCATTTTCTAGTTAGGAACAGAACTTGCAAATAAACTCTGTTTTAATTCATTTATTAACATTTCCTTTTCTCCCTCTTGACATAGATTTAACTTCATCTTTTTAGCATAGAGTAGCATACTATAATCAAACATAAAAACCCCAAAAAATCAATAAAACACTAAAAACAACGAAGTAAGAAAAAGGGATACTTAGGCACATATAGTGCATTACACTTCATCAGTTTACTAGCCCTGGTCGACAATTTATGCTATCAATTTAGGTTCGTAAATTAGCTAAGCAGCTTGAGTCCATTTGCTACCTCCTCTTTCGACGATTCTCGAGTTCTACCCGAGACTCGAAATTTATTATTGCATGCATGACGATGAAATGCATCAATCCATGATTGGAGGCACTACGATATATGGCACAAACATCGGCTTGTTGTTGCATATGCTCACAATTTAACAATAAAAATAAAGGCATGTTTAAGGAATGCACTTGAGCTTGTGGAAATCGAAGGTGAGTCAAAATTTTAAAGTGATATTTGAACAGAGTTGTGGCTTGTCCTTCACAGGTTATGTACTTAAAATTTACAGTCACCTTTCTTGGTCCCATGGATATAGTCCTGATACTTGTGCTCATATCTCTCCCATATGGAACAACACTTTCTCCTACCTGCAAGAAAAGTTTAGGAAACTTGAGAGAGACTCTTCGAGAAAACCAACGATGTCCTTGTTGTCTGTGCTTCATACATTTATTTCGCACACATGAAAAGAATTTACAATCTTTGACCCGCGTCTCATCCAAATTAAGTGAAAACTCCCATTTGTAATTCATACATCAAACGCCTACAATCTATCAAATTAGGTATCCCATCCTACATCGACAAACTTACCAACCTCTAGATTTTCTGGTGAGGGAGAGGCTGTATTTTGGAGTTCATCACTGCCCCGGATCTAGTCCATATAATAGGCCTTAATAGCACTCTGTATAAGCGGTATTTGTTGGATGGAGTGGTGGGTACCAAATTTGGAAAAAAAACATGGTGAAAAATGAGGGGTAGTAACGATAAATACGGATGGTAGTTCCTAGAGACAGAGAGAAAGATATCCATGAAAAGTATGATGGTCGTGAAAATGGAATAGTAATTATTTCATATAGGGTGGAAAGGACGTGTCGGATCCCAATGCATGTTGTGATTATGTCACTAGTAGAAAATGGCTAATTAGTTACTAAAAAAATGACTAAAATTTGCATATAAACGACTATTTTTCGATCGGTGACCAATAGTAGCTAATTTACAGTATCTTATAACACGACCAACTTTTGGTCGTTTTTATCTTAGTCATTAATTGGTTATCTCAATTTTGTTGTCTAGTTTTATATTTGGTCATTAATTTGGTCATTGATTTAGTCATTGA